>JAODAL010017542.1:0-77438 GCA_025379985.1 Phyllomedusa bahiana
TTTTTTTTCCGCCCCAGAATGTCATTGTGCCACTGCCTACCTCATGCGCTGCTGCCATGACCCCCACACTGTGTGTTTTGTGCCACCTGTGGCCAATACTTTTTTCCGCCTCCAGAATGTCATTGTGCCACTGCCTGACCTCATGCTCTGTGGCTGCCCCCGTCCCCCCTCCCCCTCTAACACTAATTTCCACCTGAGCTCCACTTTTTTTTTTTCCAGCTTTCCTGGCATGATTTTTATCAGGCTACTTTCCCCCCTTTGAGTTTTTTGGTCTTTTTTGCCCTCTTAAAGTGCCCGGGGAATTTTATAGTGAAGCGTTTCTAAGAGCGGCGGCAGTCATTTTCGTGTCAACAAAACACAACTTTGTAAAGCCCAAACCAAGCCCCCCTCTGAAAATTTTTAAAGCATGGCACAACGTTCTACAGCACCCTACGGGCCGGGCAGCCGGGAAATAGCTGATTTTTTTAACGTGATTCTGCCGAAGTAATTCGGACCAAACAAATTTTTGTGGGAAAAAAGGGGCGAATGACCCGAACCGAATTTTTGAAAATTCGGCCATCTCTAATGTTCTTTACAAATTACTACTTTTTTTGAGCCCCCGTTAGTATTACTACATCACTTTTCAAAATCCCTATAGTCTGACCTGTTGACCCCAAATCTACGGGCTGCGGGGTCGAATGACTCATCCCCTTTTAAACAGGTTGGAGCAGAGACCCCCCCCGCAAGAAGCTTCCTGTGGGGGAGGAGGGGAGGGAGGGGGGAGGGGGGACTCTGCGTCTGTGTCCGGCTCCTGGGTTAACCCCGTGTGTCCCTGCTTTTCCCCTCTCTACACAGAAAATGTGACCAGGACCCTTCTGTTACATAACAGATATTCTTTGGGAAATTGACTATACTAATACATACAAATCAGGCAGTAATACTTTTGTTCCCGTATTAGGGCAATCCGAGTAAGTAAACTGCCCTTGTTGTTGCTGGAAGTGGGGGAAATTGTAAGCTAAGCAGGGGTATAGAACACATGCACCCCCCCCCGCTCTATTACACACAGCTTCAATTCCTCTCTACACTCCTAGATCAGGGCCCTCCTGCAACGACCTAGGGAGGCACACACAGGGTGAAAAATCTGAAGCAAACCCCCCCCCCCCCCTGTATAGAAGTTACTAGCGCCTGTGTCGATGGGAGGGGGGAAGGGGACAGAAAAAACAACCAAGAAGCACCCCCCATTCAACTTACCAGGACACGACAGGCTGAAACTCGAATGAACAACTCCTTTAAGTGCAAGGTGCCTCAAAGAACAAAGCGTAGTGCGCAAATAAAAAACACGAACGGGAAAGTATTCGGGTAATAAAAGGATTTTTTTCACCTATCAATTCACCTGTGGTGCACAAAATTGCTGAAAAACAAATTTAACTGCAAAGTAATCTTCAACAAAGCTGGCCTGCGCCGAAGTGAAAAAAACCCTATCTGAAATGTACGATAATAAAGGGATTTTTGGCACCTTTCAATTCACCTTGGTGACTACAAAAAGGGCTGTATTCACATTTAAGTGCAAGGTGCCTCAATGAACAAAGCTGTAGTGCGCCAAAGTAAAAAAAACACTTATATGTAATGTTTTCCCCGATAATAAAAGTATTTTTGGCACCTATCAATTCACCTGTGGTGACTATAAAATTGCTGTTTTAAAATTTTAACTGCAAAGTAGATCTATCAACAAAGCTGGCCTGCGCCAAAGTGAAAAAACACGTATCTGAAATGTATTCGGGATAATAAAAGGTATTTTTGGCACCTTTAAAATTCACCTGGGGTGACTACAAAATTTGCTGTATCACCCTTTAACTGCAAAGTAGCTCTATCAACAAAGCTGCCTGCGCCAAAGTGAAAAAACACGTATTTTGAAATGTATTCGGAAATAATAAAGGTATTTTTGGCACCATTAAATTTCCCACCTGTGGTACTAAAAAAATTGCTGTATTCACTTTTAAGTGCAAGGTGACTCAATGAACAAAGCTTTAGTGCGCCAAAGTCAAAAAACACGTATCTGTAATGTATTCCGGATATAAAAGGTATTTTTTGGCACCTATCAATTCACCGTGGTGACTACAAAATTGCTGTATTCAAATTTAACTGCAAGTAATCTATCAACAAAGCTGGCCTGCGCCAAAGTGAAAAACACGTATCTGAAAAGTATTGGGATAGTAAAAGGTATTTTTTGGCACCTTTCAACTCACCTATGAGACTACAAATTGCTGTATTCACATTTAAGTGCAAGGTGCCTAAATTTGAAAAAAGCTGTAGTGCGCCAAAGTGAAAAAACATGTATCTGAAGTATTGGGATAATTAAAGGTATTTTTGGCACCTTTCATTTCACCTTTTGTGACTACAAAATTGCTGTATTCACATTTAAGTGCAAGGTGCCTCAATGAACAAAGCTGCACTGCGCCAAAGTGAAAAAACACGTATCTGTAATGTATTCGGATAATACAAGGTATTTTTGGCACCTATCAACCTGTGCTGACTACAAAATTGCTGGATTCTTTTTTAAAACTGCGGGTGGCTATATCAACAAAGCGGGAAGGGGCCAAATTGAAAAGAACACCTATCTGAAATGTATACTGATAATAAAAGGTGGAGTTTTGCACCTAACAAAGAGACCTGCAGTTACTAGAAAAGATGTGTATCCTAATAATAAGTTCAGGCTGCCCAATATCCAGAAATATTTCAAACAAACTGTTAATAATAAAGCTATTGCGGGCAATGTCTACACTAAGTCTTGGGAACTAAAATCCAAATATTCTTTATAGAGCTTGTCTGTTTTCGCCCGGCTCCGCCCCCCCCCCCGCTCTTCCCCCTGTGACTTTACAGCGGTAGATGTTCCTTTTAAAATTCTCTACCTAACTACAAAAAATCTCCAATCTCTGACTAACTAAGTTGTAAGGATCACAGCTAACAGTAGAGCTTTCTCTGTGAAGAAATAGAATAATTTCGCTGAGCTGTTTGGACACAGGCAGAGCGCACGTCCTCCTGCTATGAGACGCTAAGAGACACTGATCATGAACAGGAAGGGCTGTTCTATGTAAAACGAGGTCTGTGATTTTTCCAGCCAATCGCAACCATACACACCCAGTCATGACGTCGCACTCACATCTCACCCTTGCTCTATTCTGAAAGCTGATTTTCTGGCCGCCAAAATGACAGGAAGCCCAAAAAATGGCGCGAAAATTAATAGATGATGCACAGATTTTGACCTAAATTATCGCATGATCTAAAAATTTCGATCAGCATAAAAACTGTGCCGATTTCAACTTTGTCGATAATAATCGCTCAACACTAGTCTGGAGATATTGGAGGTTTTTGTATTCCGAATAGATGCGGATGGGATAGCGAGCACATTCCAGCAGATAACACCTTTCCTCCAAAGCCAGCTTGATAGCTAGTAGCTCCCGGTCGCCAATCTTGTAGTTCCTCTCGGCCAGTGAGAACGTCTTGGAAAAGAAGCCACACGTTACTGTCTTGCCCGTAGGCCCTTTTTGCGTGAGAACTGCTCCGACCCCCACAGACGAGGCATCCACTTCCAACGTAAAGGGTTTCATGGGATCTGCCCGTGATAGGATAGATGCAGTGGCAAAGGCAGACTTGAGCTTAGAGAATGCCTCCTCAGCTTCGGAGGGCCAGCTACGTGGGTTAGCGTGTTTCTTTGTAAGCGCCACTATCGGAGCTACTAGCGTAGAAAAGTGAGAAATAAATTGGCGATAGTAGTTACAGAATCGCAGGCCGACTGGGCGTGGCCACTGCAACGCGGCCGACAGTTTCGCTGGATCCATCCGTAGGCCTTGGTCAGAGATGATGTATCCCAGAAACGGAAGGCTGGTTTGGTGGAAGAGCACTTACCCCAGCTTGGCATACAGATAGTTATCTCGGAGGACGCTTCAACCAAACCCGACGAACATGGCTGCGGTGGGTTTCGAGGCAGGAGAGTACACCAAGATATCATCTAGGTAAACCACTACGCAGGTGTAGAGGAGATCTCTGAAGATGTCATTCACGAGCTCCTAGAAGATGGCAGGTGCATTACACAGTCCTAAGGGCATCACCAGGTACTCAAAGTGCCCTTCCCTGGTGTTGAAGGCCGTCTTACTTTCATCGCCCTTGCGGATTCGGACCAAATTGTAGGCCCCTCTCAAATCCAGCTTGGAGAAGATCCTTGCGCCCCGAAGACGGACAAAGAGTCTCTGTGATCAACGGCAGAGGGTACCGGTTTTTTTTACCGGATCTTGTTCAGACCCCGGCAGTCTAAGCAGGGCCTAAGGAACCGTCCTTCTTCTCTACGAAGAAGAACCCCCCCTCCCCGGAGAAAGGACTTCGTATAAACCCCTTCTGGAGATTCTCCTGGGTGTACTTTCCGACATGGCTTGTGTCTCTGGAACGATATGGGTAGACTCTGCCCCGAGGAGGACTGGTACCAGGCAGTAAAGTCAATCGGGCAGTCGTATGACGATGAGAAGGGAAAACTCTCGGCTTGTTTCTCAGAGAACACATAAGCGTACTCCAGATACTCGGGCGGCAGACCGGGCAGCGGCTCACGAAGGGTCGAGCAGGAGCAGGAAAGCACCGGGCAAGTCGCCACCAAACAACGCCCCCGACAGTTGGGACCCCAACGAGTTACTTCTCCAGATGTCCAGTCCAGCGTAGGAGAGTGGAGCCGCAGCCATGGAAGCCCGAGGAGGACCGCCGACGTGGAGCGAGGCAACACGTAGAAGGAGATCTCTTCCTGATGTAGCGCCCCCTCGTGGAGGGACAGTGGCTTGGTGACAAACTGGATGGTGTCGCTAAGCAGCTCCCCGCTGACAGAAGAGATCACAAGCGATTTCTCTAGGCGGACCACCGGTAGACGGTACTGCTTCACCAGAGACAGATGGATAAAGTTCCCAGCTGAGCCCGAATACAGAAACCCCCGGGGCTTGGAACGAGATTTTCCACTTCAGACACGACCTGCACAGGCATCAACAAAGGGGTTGAGAGGAGGGGTTTGCACCTAGGAATGCCTCTCCCACGAACCTAGGTGCGGGAGTTTCCCGCATGCTTGGGACGTTTTGGGACAACCCTCCGTAATGCTATGGGCTGCCACAGTAGAGGCACAAGTTCCCTTGCCGACGCTGGGCCAACTCTCTCAGTGAACGAGCCCGATCAATCTGCATGGGGAACTCGGTGGGTTTTGGCGACTGTGGCATGGAGGGCCCCTGGAACACCGTGCCAGCGAGGAAACCGGCGAGGTTAGCTAGCTGCGCTCTTGCCGAAGTTCCTCTTACCTCAATGAAGCGCACAATCAATTGCAGGTAGCCAACGGGTCAAGTCACTGAGGGGGAAAATGGAATGTCTCTAGCGGCCAAGACGTCCTTAAACTCGGCTTGAGAGCCCTTTCTTGATGTGGCACACAGAGCGGCCTCGTTCCATGACAGCTCTGAGGCTAAGGTGCGGAATTGCACCGCATAGTCTCCCACGGAAGAATCCCCCTGATCTAGGTTTAGGAGGGTTGTCTCGGTGGAGGATGCACGAGCTTGTTCCTCAAACACACTGCGGAATGACTGTAGATCCGCCGTCGTTCCTGTCCCACAGAGGAGTAGCCCATGCCAGGGCCTTCCCGGAGAGCAGGCTGACCACAAAAGCCACCTGGATCTTTCCGAAGGGGAAATGACCAGCCATAAGTTCCACATGAGAGCACGGGGGATGAAGCCCCCGCACCTTGGGTCCCCGTCAAATTTAGTCGGCATGGGGCAACCGTAGTTTGGGCCGACCGAGCGACTGCCAAGGGGGAAACACTGCAGCCGACTGCTGCTGCTGAGTGGCGATGAACTGCTGCATCATAGAGGAGAGCTGCTCGAGCTGCTGCACTTGCTGCACGATCTGCTTCGATTGCTTGACCACGACGGTGGTGATGCTGGCGACGCTTGGTAAAGACACCTCGACGGGATCCATGGCCGGATCTTACTGTAACGGACTGGTAGTGGATCCGCTGGACCACTGCAAGCGATGGTGGAAGCCCACACCAGGGAGCAGAATCTAAGTAGATCCCAGTTTTCACCAGAGCGGGATGGACTTGCTGCGGCGGGGAAACTACCAGTCCTTCCACTGGCGGGACTTGCTTGTGGTGGCAGCCAAGGGTAGGCAAGGAAACAGATACGTTAGGCACCCTCGTAGTCGGGGAAAGGCAGAAGGTCAGGCAGCGGCAGAGATTCGTGGTTGGAAAAACGAAAAGCGATGTACGTACACGGTAAGACAAGACGAGACTCTCTGAAACACTTTCTCTATAGGCATGAGCACTAAAGATCTGGCAAGGCTGCCAGGAAGAGGCCGGACTTAAATAGGAGCAGTGCCCGGTAATGGCCAATTACCGGTGCACTGTCCCTTTAAATTTCACACTGCCGGCGCGAGCGCGCCCTAGGAGGCGGCGCAGCACGCGCCGAGGGACTGAGACTTAAGTGACTAGTGGCACGGGCAGAGGGGTGAGTGGACCCGAGGTGCGGGACTGGGCGCCGCTCGGAGTCGGGGCACGGATGCAGCTGTGTTCCAGTTAGGGCTTACTGTACCTCCCTTGATGTGACCAAAAGTTTAGGGTACCCCTAACAGTCACTACTAATGATAAATATTCATCACATTAAGGCAATTCTCTGCTTTACTATCATACTATATGATACACTAGATTAAAAAAATCAGAATGAAGACCTTCTTATTTAAAGGGGATGTATCGCTTCATCAGTTCGGCTGTTTTCTTGAAGCTTGATTTTCTCAGTTCCTGAAATCCAAGGGCGTTTCTTCCCCACTAGGTGTTTCTTAACTGAAGGGGGATGACATCATCCTCCCCCTTCACTGTTCATGCTCGCTCCTGAGTCACTATGTCCCCCCCCCCCTCTCTGAGTCCACATGTCACTGTCCTCTCCCTATGCAGTCTTATTTTGTAAGAGCTGTTTACATACCACGCCTGCTTTCAGCCCTAGACAGCCCTTCTATGAACTCAGAGCACTGATCTTTTCTCCTCTCAAAAGCTGGAGGTTTTTTTTACAGTTGAATCAAGTCTTCTATGAACTCATCCAGAGCACAGATCCGTCTCCCTTCTATGTTTATATGCAGGAGCATTAGGAACCGAGGCACAATTCTGCTGTTTTCTGATTGTCGAAGCAGCTGCAGTGTCACTGAGGAGCTGCTAGCTGTACAGAGTTAAAGTGTTGCCGGCCCCTTATACTGAGTGAGAGAGGCAGGAATGCGTGCTCCCGTGAATATGACCGGGGACCAAACAGAATGTAAATTAGTAGAGCCGTCAGACAATGAAATGAAAGGAGGCGGAATCCGACCAGCACTGGGGAACAGTGTTTACAAAAAACAAAGATAAGGCAGACTGTGAAAAGAAGACAGCTTTGCAAATGACATTCAGTTGCAAAGTTGCTTGTTTTCACTGTCCCCTTATTCTGAAGACCATTTAATGAAATGATACGACCCTTTAATCATTATAGCCTATACACATTGGAAAAAGTCATGTGCACCATGCCCAAATTGGTGTAGGTACGGTAACATGAAAAAATGTTTCTTCCTTCATAATTCCCTCTATCTTTGCATATTTGTGACACATAAATATTAAAGATTTCTGAACAAAAGACGATCTAATAAAATAAAAAAAGCAACATTCATTTAATAAAGAGAATATGTTATCAAACATTAACTGATCTACTTCTGAATGGCTGAAAGAAACAAAATGAAGGTTCTTTGGTGGTTGAATTAATCACTTCCTACGGCGAAACACTCGATTATCTAGGGGTGACTATGTAGTTCCTATAAGCTGTCACATACCATAGAAGAACGAGGGCTTGTTTTCTTGCAATACAGGTTATATTTATTTTGATACTATAAAATGTAACATATAACATAGTGGGAAACCAGAAAAAAAGCTTTGTGTTCTCTGTTGCTTCGGTTTCATTTTTATGGAGTTTATCAACGTAAGTGACATCTTATTTTTATTCTACAAGTCAATATGGGATAGCAGATGAATCGCAGAGGAGAAGGTGGGAGCAGTAGTAGCCATAATGTTTCTGCTTTGATCATGTTGTCTCATAACTTAAAACCACACCTCTCATGCTCCTCTGGCACCGGTACCAGTGAAGAGGGTTTCCGCACTGAGGATGATGGTAGTATTCCTCCTGGACACTCTCTGTAGGTGGACTCTCATTCAACTGAGTGAAGTGCCCTTGGTGTACAGCGCAGATTAAACAGGCAAGAGTCAAAGGGTCTAAAACTTAAAACCAAGCTGCTCTTTACTTCCAGGCAAGATGTTACATATAGGAGAAAGATTACTTTCAGCAATACACCTTTCTCTCAGTCCAAGTCACTCAGCCAACCAGCAGAGGAACAGTGACTTCCTCACTATTAAGTCCCATTTGCATAAAGCCTTCCAGATAAGCAATCTGGGTGTCTTCATAATTGGGGTAGCGGGCAAGGCTAGAAGTTGCTCAGGCCCACAGGCCATGAGGACAGGTGGGGGAAGGGGCTAACTTTACCTTAAGAAATCCCGGGAATCCAATGTCCTTTTGCCAACTAGATTGCTGCTTCCTTTTTCTAAATTCCTTCCCTCTCTCTTAATCCTCTCCCATGCGGCCAGGTAATTAAAGGGTGAAGCTGCTCCCTAAGCACGGGGGAGGGGAGGGCACTAAGCCTGTGTCAGGGTGGCATGATGGATTCACCAATGACCAGCTGGAGATGTAGATGTTATCTTGATTAACCCAAGACAAGAACACACTTTAAAAACCCAAAATACTAAATTTGACTAACTTTTATAGTCTTCTACTCCCCACTCCCTGTCTTGTTGCTATGACTACTCCATCCACTAGGGCTGAGTGACTGTGAACTGATCAGCATATCTGCAAAGCAACATGACTATACACTTTTCACAGTCATGCTCAGGCTGCTAGCAGAGTACAAGGTTCAGTAAGCATGTTACATAGCAGAGAAAGTGCAGTTATAAAATACCTTAGTGTAAACATTATGCAATTCCTGTACAATACCACATGTATATACAGTAGTTTTTATTATGTTTAAACTTAAATATATAGAAATAATTTCCCATCACTATATTCTGAGACCAATAACTCTATTTCTGTCTTAGGGATAACTTTTTGCAGATTGAACTTTTTGCAGGTGGAATAGGGTTTTAACCATTCACGGTTTGGGATAAATAAAGAAACATTTTTGTAGATTAGACTTTAATGGAGGCAATGTTTTTTTCTTAAAAACAATTTTATTTGACAAACTTGAACTTTGAATTTTGTTCTTCTATTTTTGAAACTTATTTTTTTCTTTTACTTAAAGTTCTTCGTTTCATCTGGCTGTTTCACAGCATCTGCTATTCAAAACCAGCTTCATGTTCCTACTTTCTGTACACGCTGTGGGCAGTTCTTCAGCAGTGACTGATATTTCAGCTCTGCTATTACTAGCTGAGCCTGATAGAGGAACATGGGTTCTGGAGGGGCTTGAACAGCAGGGCATATAGCTAAAGAGCTCTAAAGGTTTGTCAGTAAGAAACATAAACAAGCTCCTGTGCTGCTTATAAGACACAGCAGGGAGTAACCTTACCATCCTGAACAGGGCTGCTAGAGCAGAGCCTAGGAAACCTGTTGTCAGCAATGCTCTAACTCAGAAAAAAAGCAAAATCAGAACAGCAATGAATTTAGTATTATTCTTTACTTACCTATGCCTACATATTTAAAAGCAATATAATGGGGATACTTCTTTAATTATCTAGTCCTCCAGTACCTAAGGTGCACAGTGTTTGTACACTTCAATGTAATACTAATGTATTGTAGCTCAGTTTATAATTACCACACTTCTGTTACAACCTATAAAAGGCCCCTGTCTACTATGACAACTGTTAGACACCTTGCAATTGAATTGCATGGGGCTCATTGAGTTATGGAGCAAGGCTCCACCTTCCATATAATGATGTAGATGCCATGTTTGTATGATTGGCAGTTGTCAGCTGTAATCAAATAAATGTTCCAGAAATTAACGCTTTTACAAGTGTGTAAGACTGTATTAATCATCATAAATACTAGAAAATTAACACTGATAAAGCAAAATATTACAACTCACACAGAAAAAAAAATCTGTTTTATATAGATATTAAAATTTAGATATTACAGAAAATGTACAAAAATTATTTAATATTTTTTTTTTGCAACCACAGCCTGTTTTTTAGTATTCATTTTGTACCAAAATTCTGACTCTGCACTTTTGATGAAATAAGCGTAAGGACAATTCTGTGTCACTCTGTGTCTAGAGGAAAAGAACGGTATGTTAATGAAAATGAGAAAAAAGTATTAAAACTTAAGCAAAATGAGAAGATGTGGGAGAATGCAATGTAAGAGAAAAATAGCCAAAACATAGTAAATATGTCAAAGAAAACCCAACTTTTTAATGTGCCTTTTCAATGTTTATGTCTTTAAGGACATTATTACTTCCCTAGGAATGTTTTACTTTACTATCTTTTTTTATGAAAAGAGAAAGAATTTAGAAAATCCAGTATTAGCTTTTTCTGTTGCAGAAATGTAGAATAGAACAGTTTAATTATTTCCTGTTGGTTAATATATTTTCAGAACTATACAGCTATCATTTGTATCTAGCAGGAGTCAAACCAAGGATCCCTGTTGCTAACTGACAAAACACTATGTTGTCCTCATCCTTGGAGAAAGTACCATAAGGTGTATGGGCTCCATGGGAAAATATTCAAATCAGCCTGTGGGGAAAATAGCTAAGATCTCTGGTCCCACATATTGGAACATCCCTAACATTCACATCTGACTCACTGACTCAAGACTTAAAGCTAAGCCAGTAGCTTCTCTATAAGGAAAAACTTACCTTTTGCAAACAGTTGATAAGGGGATAAAGCTCAATTTATACCATGCTTTACATACAGCTACTGTATTTATTATGACTTACATAGGACTATTTGAGGCTTTCTCCAGTCAACAGAAGAATAAATAAATCAGCTGATGATTGATATGAATGACTATAATCAGCAATCTATGTTTAGGCTGGGTTCACACTGTGTCAGGTATACTGTCAGAGGTAAATGTATACTTCTGACGAAAGGCTGCAATGTATCCCATTCTATAGGCATTCAATGGGATATATTACCTGCTTTAAGAAGGAAGCCTCAGGGAAGTTTTGATCATATAACTGTCCACATATATATTACATCCAATGGGATCCTTTATGGCATATGGCAAATATAAAGGCAGCTAACTGGTTTGTGCCACGATAGACATTTATCACCTTCCCTGTGGATAAGTGATAATGTCTAATCACTGAGGATACCACTTCTTTAAATGAAGCAATGGCCAAACATGCTCACTGCTGCTCCAGTTAAAGTCTACAGGACAATCTCTATTAGGGCCCTTGTTTTAGAGACCAATGGGGATCGGATCCCAGTGGTGGGACCAGTAAACAATCAGACATTTATCTCTTATTCATAGGATAGGGGATAAATGTCTATTGTGGCACAATCCCTTTAATGGATGGTAAATGTTCATATACAATGGGTACGGAAAGTATTCAGAACACTTTAAATTTTTCCCTCTTTCATTGCAGGCATTTGGTAAGATCCAACAAGTTAATTTTTTTGCTCATTAATGTACACTCTGCAACCCATCTTGAAAGAAAAAAAAACAGTAATGTGGATATTTTTGCTAATTTATTAAACAAGAAAAACTGAAATATCACATGGTAATAAGTATTCAGATCCTTTGCTGTGACACTCATTTAACTCACATGCTGTCCATATACTTCTGATCCTTCTTGAGATGATTCTACTTCTTTATTGGAGTCCAGCTGTGTTTAATTAAACTGATTGGACTTAATTAGAAAAGGCACACAACTGTCTACATAAGACCTCACAGCTCACAGTGCATGTCAGAGCACATGAGAATCATGAGGTCTAAGGAACTGGCCAAGGAGCTCAGAGACAGAATTGTGGCAAGGCATAGATCTGGCCAAGGTTACAAAAGAATTTCTACAGCACTCAAGGTACCTAAGAGCACAGTGGCCTACATAATGAAAGAAGTTTGAGATGACCACAACTCTTCCTCGACCTGGCCGTCTTGCCAAACTAAGCAATCGTGGGAGAAGAGCCTTGGTGAGAGAGGTAAAGAAGAACCCCAAGATCACTGTGGCTGAGCTCCAGAGATGCATTAGGGAGTAGGGAGATGGGAGAAAGTTCCACAAAGTCAACTATCACTGCAGCCCTCCACCAGTCAGGGCTTTATGGCAGAGTGAGCCAACAGAAGCCTCTCCTCAGTGCATGACATCTGAAAGCCTGCATACAGTTTGCCATAAACACATGAAGGACTCCCAGACTATGAGAAATAAGATTCTCTGGTATGATGAGACAAAGATTGAACTTTTTGGTGTTAATTCTAAGCGGTATGTGTGGAGAAAACCAGGCACTGCTCATCACCTGTCCAATACAATCCCAGTGAAACACGGTGGTGGCATCATCATGCTATGGGGGTGTTTTTAAGCTGCAGGAACAGGATGACTGGTTGTAATTGAAGGAAAGATGAATTCCGGCCAAGTATAGAGATATCCTGGATGAAAACCTCTTTTGGAGTGCCATGCTCTGGACCTCAGACTGGGCCGAAGGTTCTTCTTCCAACAATACAATGAGTCTAAGCACACAGCTAAAATTACAAAGCAGTGGCTTCAGAACAACTCTGTGACCATTCTTGACTGGCCCAGCCAGAGCCCTTACCTAAACCCAATTAAGCATCTCTGGAGAGACTTGAAAATGTTTGTCCAACGTTCACCATCCAACCTCAGGAACTGGAGAGGATCTGCAAGGAAGAATTACAGAGGATCCCCAAATCCAGGTGTGAAAACCTTGTTGCATCATTCCCAACAAGACTAATGGTTGTAGTAGCTTGAAAGGGTGCTTCTACTCAATACTGAGCAAAATGGTCTAAATATTTAAGACCATGTGATGTTTCAGTTTTTATTGTTTAATAAATTTGCAAAAAAATCTACATTTCTGTTTTTTTTTTCCTTTCAAGATAGGGTGCAGAGTGTACATTACTCAGCAAAAAAATTTACTTTTTGGATCTTACCAAATGGCTGCAATGAAAGAATGAAAATTTTAAAGGGGTCTAAATATTTTCCCTACCCATTGTATGGCTAGTTAAATTTCTGGAGCTAGTCTGAAGAAGAGAGCTAGTCCTCTCGAAAGCTAACTATCAAATATACTCAGTTAGCCTCTAAAAGGTATCGCCTGATTTCTTCACTATTCTACTACTTTCTATGGCTAACACGGTACAACATTATACTACTTGGAGCTTTCCTAGGAATTTGAGTGTGTAATTAGCCTTCATCTACTTTTGTTGGGCTCCATCTAGGATTGTGGTACTGCTGATAGCCACTTGACTCAGATTTTAATGCAAAATGTCTATTAGATTGTTGTCAGGAGGACTGTTCAAGAGAACAGGAGAAGAAGAGGAAAAAGGAAGACCAATAAAGGTGAGGTGGGCATATGGTGTATGATGCCTGCTAGTTGGTGGAGGTGGCATTAATGGCTGTGTGCACCATGTAGAGAGTAGCAGAAACTCACCAGGTTGAGATCTCAGGTATAACCATTTACCATTTCATAACCCCTGTCTGCTATGTGTTATTTATAAATTTATGCCATGATGTGCCAGATTATTACAGGAAGTGATTGCTGACAGTGCTTGTACCTAAGGAGATAGTTATCATTACCATGAGTGTCATAAGTAACAAAAAGGTTGTCATGCTTAGTCCAGTTACCCAGAAGTATAGCTGTATAGGTATGTACCATAACCTACCAGAGCCTTAGGCAGTTGCCCTGGGTTTCCTGTAGCTCTGCTTTGGAAAGATCCATTTATATTGTTCATAAATGGACAGTGATGTTACTGGTTATTCCTGAGGTATTCAATTAACAAATTGTCATATATGGCATCTGTCATTCATAGACTCCCACTGTAAAAGTCATAAACATTTTTTAAAGGGTCCTATTAGATGGGATGTCATCTACCATGCAATTTTGTCCACATTGTTTATTGGTATACTGATTTATACCAGTCAGACAGAGGCCAAAAGGACAATCCTTTGATTGGTAATGTTAGGCTTTGCTTGTTTAGCCTGCATGGAGATGATGATAAATAAGAATCTGTATGTAAATACATATTTGACTATTTTCTTTATTTTTAAGCTTGACCTTGAACAAAAAATCCAAATCCAACAGCGGTCACATATTTTACACAGTTAAACATTTTATTCCATATCAGAAGTTAGACATTTGAAGAAACCAAAGTTAAGCTTAATCATTAAAAGGTTAGTGATTCAGAATGCAGCTAGGCAGAATTTTTAAACAAAAAAGAATTAATTATTCATAGTCAGCAACTGATTGTTGTCTTCCCTGTTTTAATATCAGTGTAATTGCTATGACAGAAGAGTAAAGATAAGGAATAAAAAACTAAAATATGTAATCAAAGGTCATAGCTGAAACATTTCTATTATCCTTAACGATGTCTAATAACTAAAACTATTAGTTATTCATGTGTAGTGTCTGGGGTATGACTTTCAAAAATGGTGCAGCAGTTGTGTTGAATATAAAATGAGTGACATTTAAAAAAGCTTGAATTATTATTTCCTTGCTTACAATTATAGAATATCTTGATATAATTTATTTTAGACTAAATGATAGATATGTGCCACAGAATCATTTCATATCACGACATAAATCAAACCATCAGCACATATCATAACTAAAATGGAAACCTATTGTAAAAACTTTTTGGGGTAATCGTGCAGTATAATGTTTGTTATGATAATGATAAAAGGGTCCATTTTTACATTCCTGTCTAAAACATAGTGCACACATAGGGCAACATGTCAGAAAAGAGGCGCCACCACGGCAGTTTTAAGTTATATTAAATGGGTCTATACGGTAGAGCACAAATGTATGAACCTGTCATAAATCTGGTGTGTGGTCTACCTTGCATAGCATATCATATTTTAGGCACATAACTTATGTGCACAACTTAGGGGCATTCAAATGTGTCATGCCTGGTGTAAACTGTGCCTAGTATTGGTGTTCAACTGTTCATACAAACATAAAACAGTTTTTTGGCACAAAATACACCAATAAAATAGTGAAGCCCAATTATGACATGTTCTTAACCTAGACAGTCTAAAGGTACATCAAGTTTTTCATAGTGGTTTATGCTGATTGATAATATTTATGCATGTTATATAGGTTTGTATGATTTGGAGCAGGATAGTGACAGGCAAAAAAAAAAAAAAAAAACTACCAAAAATTCTTAAATAATATGTTTAACATAATAGCACAGCTTAAATCATATATCATTTTTTGATGACACATTCCCTCTAGATAACAACATCTCGTTACTTATTTTGCTGCCAACACCTCTAGCGAGACAAGCCTTCGTCATTTCTAGAAGGTGTACAAATTACATAGTTTGTAAGGCCGAAAAAAGACAATATTACAAACAAAATAAGTTTGCTTACCTATATATATATTGTCTATGGTAGCATAGAGCTGGATACTACCACCGCCTCATGGTTCACATAGAAGTAGAAAATCCGAGTACCGCTACAATATCCACTGCCAGAAATTCTTAAAAAATCTTCATGCTTTATTAGATAGATGCTTAAAAAACATGTTCACAAATGTCAAAAAACCCATGCATGTAGGAGCATCGAATACATGCGGCTGATAGGGCCAAGATGGCTGACACGTTTCGGAAGTAAACTTCCTTAGTCGTAGCAGAATTTAAAAAAAAATTTTTTTTTTCCAAAAAGAAAATCACAAAAACCCCCAAAAAAAAAAAAAAAAAAAAAACCAAAAAAAAAAAAAAAAATTTTAAAAAAAAAATTTTTTAAAAAAAATTAAAAAATATTTAAAAATTTTAAAAAAATTTTTGTTTAATTTTTTTTTTGTGTTTAAAAAAACCCTTTTTTAAAATTTTTTTAAAAACCCCCCAAAAATTTTTTTTTTTAAAAAAAAAAAATAAAACCCCCTTTAAAAAAAAATTTTTAAACCATTTTTTTAATTTTTTTTGGAAAAGGGTTCCCCCCCCTTTTTTTGGGGGGGGGAAAAAAAATATATTTTTTAAAAAAAATTTTTTTTAAAAAAAAAAAAATTTTTTTTTTTGGGGAAAAAATTTTTAAATTTTGGGGAAAAAAAAAAGGGGTTCCTTTAGGCCCTTTTTGGGAAAAGTGGGAAAAAACCCCCCCCGGGGGAAAAATTTTTTTTTAAAAAAAACCCCCCCCCCTTTTAAAAAAAGGGGGAAAAAAACCCCCCCGGGTTTCCCAAAAAATTTTTCCCCCTTTTTCCCAAACCTTTTTTGGGGGGGGGCCCCCTTTTTTTAAAAAAAACCCCTTTTTTAAAAAAATTTCCCCTTTTTTGGGGGGGGTTTTTTTTTTTTTTTTAAAAAAAGGGGGGGGCCCCCCTTTTTTTTTTGGTTTTTTTTAAAATTTAAAAATTTTTTAAAAATTTTTTTTTAAATTTTTTTTTTTTCCCCCCCTTTTTTTTAAAAAAATTTTTAAAAAAGGTTTTTTAAAAAAAACCCCTTTTTTTTTTTTTTTGGTTTTTCCCTTTTTTTTTTGTTTTTTGGGTTTGGCCCAAAAAAAAACCCTTTTTTTTTTTAAAAAAAAAAAAATTTTTTTAAAATTTTTTTTTTTTTGGGGGAAAAAAACCCTTTTAAAAGGGGCTTTTTTGGGGGTTTTTAAAGGAAAAATTTTAAGGGGAAAAATTTTTTGGGTTTTTCAAAATTTTCCGTTTTTAAAAACCCCAAAAAAAATTTTTTTTTTTTTAAAAAAAAATTTTTAAATTTTTTCCTTTTTTGGAAAAAAACCCTTTTAAACCCTTTTTAAAAAAAAAAAATTTTTTTTTTTTTTTTTTTATTTTTTTTCCCCTTTTTTGGGAAAAAAAAATTTTTTGAAAAATTTTTAAAAAATTTTTTTTTAAAATTTAAAAATTTTTTTTTCAATTTTAACCTTTTGGGGTTTTGGGGGTTTAAAAACCCCTTTTTTAAAAAAATTTGGGGGCTTCCCCCCTTTTTTTTTTTGGGGGTTTTTTTTTTTTTTTTAAAAAAAAAAAAAATTTTTTTTAAAAAAAAAAAATTTTTTTTTTCCAAAACACCCAAAAAAGGGAAAATTTTTCCCGGGGGTTTAAAAAAAAAATTTTCCCCAAAACCCCCGGGGGGTTTTTTTAAAAATTTTTTTTAAAAAAGCTTTTTTGGGGGCCAAAAAAAAAAAATTTTTTTTAAAAATTTTTTTTTTTTTTTTTCCGCCTTTTTTACTTTTCAAGCTCTACAATGTCTTTTCTGTGATCTGGTCCCCAAAACCGTATACAATATTCCATGTGTGGTCTAACCAGTGACTTGTATAATGGGAGAATAATGTTCTCATCATTTGCATCTATGCCCCTTTTAATACACCCCATAATCCTGTTTGCCTTGGCAGCTGCTGTCTGTCACTGGTGCTACAATTAAGTTTACTGTCCACTGGGATTCCCAAATCCTTCTCCATGTCCCTTTTTGCCACATTTTTCAGTTTAACAAGTAATCATTGAATGGATTTTTCCTCCCCATGCGCATAACCTTGCATTTATCTGTGTTAAACCTCCTCTTCAATTTCTCTGCGCAGCCCTCCAACTTATCCAGATCCCTTTGTAATAAAACATTAACCTCTATTGTGTTAGTTACTTTACAGACCTTAGTATCATCTGCAAAGATCGATATTCTACTGTGCAATCCATGTGTAAGATCATTAGTAAACATATTAAAGAGAATAGGGCCCAATACTGTACTACTGTACTGTACCACACTAGTAACAGGGATCCAGTCTGAGAATGTACTGTTAATCACCACCTTTTGTTTTCTATCACTGAGCCAGTTGCTTACCCACTTGCAAACATTTTCCCCCAGTCCAAGCATTCTCATTTTACTTACCAACCTTTTGTGTGGCACAATATCAAATGCTTTAGAAAAATCTAAATATATGACATCCAATACCTCACCTCTATCCAGTCTAGAACTAACTTCCTCATAGAAGCTGATGACATTAGTTTAACAGGACTGATTCTTCATAAACCCATGCTGGAATGGAGTTATACATTTATTTTCGGTGAGATATTACAGTATAGCATCTATTAGAAAACCTTCAAACATTTTACCTACAACAGAGGTTAAACTTACCGGCCTATAGTTTCCAGGATCACGTTTTGACCCCTTTTTGAATATTCATACCACATTTGCTATGCACCAATCCTTTGGGACATAACTTGTTATTATACAATCTATAAATATTAAGAATAGGGGCCTTCCTATGACATTACTTAACTCTCTGAGGACACGGGGGTGTATACCATCAGGACCTGGTGATTTGTGAGCTGCACTTCTCCTGGGTTAGACAAGAAACTTTTAAGGTGGAGTTTACCTCATGGATCTGATCTTTAATAGGAATGTCATCATCCTCGGTAAATACAGTGGAGAAAAAATTGTTTAATAGGTGTGCTTTCTTCTCATTGCCCTCCACAATAACTCCCTCACTACATTTCAAAGGTCCAACATTTTCTGTTTTAATCTTTTTACTATTGATATAGTTAAAAAATATTTTGGGATTTGTTTTACTCTCCCATTTATTATTTGTTCTGTTATTTTCAAACACCTTGTCCCAATCAATGCGGTTTAGGGCCTCCATAAGCAGATTAAAATTAGCCTTCCTGAAATTTAGGGCGACATGTATGATTGGGCTTTTCGCCCGTTTTTTGGCGTATACTGCGCCTCCCAGCCCGAAAACCGCTGTCGGACACAGGGATGCAGTGTTAGGCACAGTGTTCGCCACTTTCAGCTGCGCCCCGCATGAAGGGGTGGGCAGTGGGCGCGGTGTGGGCGCCGGGGTAGGCGTTCCGGGCGGGACACGGCGCGCTTGAAAACTCTGAGTCATGTACGATGGCGAGTCGGCAAAGCGAGGCGCAGTGCAGCGCTCGGCAGCTCCGACAGGCAGACCAGGTTTTTTTTGGTCTAAACCCTCCGACAGAGGCAAAGTGAGCAGGATCGAACATGCGAGGGAAGCTGATCGAAGATCGCGACAGAAATCTCGGCGCTCCGCTCGTGCAGCAGGAGTATGATTCCGAAAAAAATCGCCTTTATAAAGGCGGGAAAACGTGTTGAAAAAAGGTGAAAAAAAAAAAAAACATATTAAAAAAAAAAAACTTTTCCCAAAAAATCTAGAACGGCACAATTCAAGAATTTGATTTTGGGAAATTGCCGGGAAGTACAGTAATTCAAATTTTTTAAAACCCTTTTCTATTGGGTCGGCATAACGGCCAAATCAGAATAGGGCGCAGTGAACCTTTAAAAAATATGGGGAAGGATTGACCAATCAAAACCCATGGGGGATAATTAAAAATCGAAAAAAGCAAAAAAGAGTGATTGGCTGAAGCTAGTGGGGGTTGGTAGCGGCCAATCAAAATTTGGGGACAAAGACCATTCTAGTTATGAAGGTTTGAGCAATCAGAATTTTCCACGGGGGATAATTCAAAAAGTAAAAAAAAGAAAGAGCTGTTTGGGTGAGCTGGGGGGTGCTTGGCTATCCCAGAATGGGGAGCGCGAGCTCTTCTCCTTATAGTCTATGGAGAGGGGGCGCATGAAATTGGCGCTCGCCCCTGCGGTTGAGTTAAAATCAAAAAATTTTTTTTTATTAAATGAAAAAACATTATCGGATAAAGAGCAAAACCCCTTCTTTACAAAAAAGCAGTTAAAAACCCGAAAAAATGCTTTTTGTCGCGAGACCGGCGCTACATGGGATTGCAATAGAGAGAATTTCGGGAAATCAGAAATTCAAATTGTTTAAGTATTTTCATGGGGGAAAAGCGCAATAAAATAGGAGCGCCCAAAGACCCTTTATATCTATGGAAAAGTTTGGACCAATCAGAAAGGAGCAAAGTGGCCCATTCTAACCTATAAGGGTATTAACCAATCAGAATAGGAGGAAAAAGCCCCATTAATTTTTTATGGAGAAGTTTGGCCCAATCAAATCAAAGGGGGGGAAAATTCAAAATCGTAAAAAAAACAAAAAAGAGCGATTGGCTGAGTACGGGGGTTTGGGCTACCCAGAAAATCAGGCGCGAGCTACTTTCCATTTTAAAGCTATGGGGGGGGCGCTCTGAAATCTGGGGAGCTCAGCCCCTGCGGCATGAAGTTTAATCAAAAAAAATGATTTTTTTTAATTTTGTAAAAACATTTATAGATAAAGGCAGAACCCTTCTTTTAAAAATAAAGCAGTTAAAAAACCCCGAGACCGGGCTAATGGGAAATTGAAATAGGAGACGCCGGGAAAACAGTAATTCAAATTGTTTTAAGTATTCTTTTGGGTGGATAAACCAGCCAATCAGAATAGGAGCGACAATGTCCCAAAAAATATGGGGAAAATTGCCCAACGGAATGGGGAGCGACAATTCCCTTTATACTATGGAAAAAAATTTTACCCATATTCAGGGCGGGAAGTTAAAAATTCATTTAAAATGCGAACGAGCTGATTGGTTGAAGCGGGGGGGGGCTCGTCCAGCTTAGCCCAAACAGGGCGCGAGCTACTTTCCATAGAGTTTATGGGGAAAAAAAAATTCTGAGCGCCTCTGTGATTGGCTAAGTTTAAAAGAGGCGCCCTTATTTGGACCCAAAGGGGGGGGACGACGTCCTATGGTTTTTAATGCAATCTGAAAAAAAAATGACATGGCCCAAATCAAATTAAACATACAGAAGTGTCCCCTGTGTATATAAAACGAAATTTTAATATGGGTGGGGAACGAAAAAAAAAATTAATCAAAGAAAATTTGTTTTTTCTTTTTTTTCGTTGCACCCCTTTCTATTGATCCCCTTGGTAACGAAAATAACGAAATAAAAATGATTTTTTGTTTTTTATTTTTTTTTTTTGTTTTCTCCATATTTTATTGTTTTATATACACATCGGGACAACTTTGTATGTTATAATTTGATTTCGGCCAGTACAGTTTTTTTTCAGATTGCATTTGAAAAAACCCTTTGGAGGTGCCGGGTCTCCCATTGGTCCAAATAAGGGCCTTTTTAACTTAGCCAATCCAGAGCGCGCTAGAATTTCTTTTCCCATGAAATTTTTGGAAAGTAACTGCGCTCCCGATTGGTAAGCTGGAGAGCCCCCGCGCTTCACCCAAAAGCTGTTTTGCATTTTTACTGTATTTTGAACTGCCCCCTTTGAATTGATGGTCAATTTTTTCCATAGGATAAATGGGACATTGTGTCCTATTTTGATTTGGGCAATTTTTCCCCCATGGATATAATGGGTCTTTGTCGTCCCATTTGTTGGCTGGCTTTCTGCGAAATGAGAAAGTTAAAAAAATTTGAATTACTGTATTTCCCCGGGGATTTCTCTATTGCAAAATTCCTATGTAGCTCGGTTTTGGGTTTTTAAGCTTTATTTTTGTTTTTTGAAGGGTTCTGTTTTTTTTATTCTGATTAGAGGCCCATCTTCCTAGACTTTAATGGGGGGGGAAGTAGTTGCGCTTGATTGGTGGGTAGCCAAACCCCCCCCAGCTCAGAAACAGCTTTTTTCTGTCTTTTTACGTATTTGGGAAATGTCCCCCCTTTGATTTTTAATTTTTCCAAATTTCATTTGGGTTATGGGCTTTGTGCTCAAAATTTTTGATTTATTAATTTCCTTTTTGGGGAGAATGGGCCACTGCGCTCCTATTCTGATTGGGCCAAAATTTTCCCCTAGGATTAATGGGTTTTGTCGCTCTTTCTGATTGGTGGCTTCTGCCCGACCAAGAGAAAAGCTTAAACAATTTGAATTACTGTATTTTTCCGGCAATTCTCTTTATTGCAATTCCTATTGCTCCGGTCTCGGCGAAAAAGCGTAGTTGGGTTTTTAAATGCTTTATTTGAAAGAAGGGTTTGGCTCTTAAATTGTAAAGTTTTCATTTATAAAAAAAAATTTTTTTGATACTAAATCATGCCCCACGGGTGAGTGCCGGTTTCAGTGCGCCCTTCTCCCTTTGACTATAATGGGAGAAGTAGTTCGGCTTGATTGGTGGGGATGCCAAGCCCCGTGCTCAGCCAATCGTCTTTTTTTGTTTTTTACTGTTTTTTGAATTATCTGCCCTGGATTCTGATTGGTCAAACTTCTCCTAGATAGAATGGGTCTTTGTCGTCCCATTTGATTTGGGCAAAATTTCCCTAGGCTAGAATGGGTCTCTTTGTCCTTTTTGATTGGTGAGTAGCCAAGTCCCCCCTTTTTGTTAACCCAAACGTCTTTTTTAGCATTTTTATGTATTTTTTAATATCCCCCCTGGATTTTGATTGGGAAACTTCCCATAGGTTTTTAATGGTTACTGTCGTCCCATTTGATTGGCCGGTTTATGCCCACCCAAAAGAATGCTTTCTGATTTTTAATTACTGTATTTCCCGGGAATTTCCAATATCTAAATTCTTTGTTTTTTTGGGAAATTTTGGAAAGTGATTTTGTTTTTGTTTTTTTTTATTTTTTAGGTTTCAGCCTTTTTTTGGAAGTTTTTAAAGCCCCTTTTTAAAGGCGATTTTTGATTATACTCCCCACCGACATCTGGAAGATTTCTCGCTGTTTCCCGGGTTGCATCGGAAAATTTTTTTTCGGCCTAGTCCCGCCCACGGGCCTAAGTCCCCGCACTCGCCCCTGTTCCCCACTGTGCCCCCCACCACTGGCGGGGCAGGGAACTTTTCCCCCCATGTATTGAGGGGCTCCTCCGGCGGGGAATCCATAGGCCGCGCGCATTGGGGGCCTAAGTCCGCACTGGCCTAAAACACAGGGGGCGCGGGGGGACTTTACTTGTATGTATGAGCGCGCCCGGCCCCGACATAAATAGGCGCGTTTCGCCCGGAAAAACTGGCGGGGAAAGGTGCGCCCCGACCCGGGGGGCATTCAATAAAAATGTGGCCCCTTTAAAGTTTTTGTGGTCCTCAACAAAAAAACTTTTTGAAAAGGGTAAAAAGGAATTTTTTTAATTGTTGGGCACTATTTCCTAGGTGCTCCCCAACCTGAACCTTTGCTACGCTGTCAGGTCTATTAGTGAATATTAAGGCCATGTTCACACGGCTTAAAATGGGTCGTATTTCGGTCCGTAATTACTCGCCGGAGTGCGCAAATTACGGGCTGAAAACGGCCCTGTCATTACGGTAATCCACAGTTCTCATAGAAAACTATGGATTAGGTCTCCTCTCCCTGCTCGGCGAATACGCCGGGCGGGGAGATAATTGACATGTGAATTACCAGCAGCGTATATGCGCCTCTGGTAATGAAAGTCTATGGGCCGGAGAGGTGCCAGCCCCCCGCTCCTGCCCCTGCGCCCGCCCCGTCCCCGACCACACAGCGTAATTGCAGGGCGTAATTACGTCCCGCAGTTAAGCCGTGTGAAAATAGTCTAAATCTAGAAGGGCCTTTCCTCTAGTCGGCTCCTGCATCATTTGGGAAAGGTAATTATCTTTAGCTATTGACAAAAACCTGTTTCCTTTATGAGAGCTACAGGTTTCAGATTTCCAATTTATGTCTTGGTAATTAAAGTCGCTCGTAATAACAACTTCTTTCTGATTAGCCGCCTCATCTATTTGCCTGAGGAGTACATCTTCCATGGGTTCTATTATATTAGGAGGCCTAGTAGTATTTTGTTATTGCTATTACCCCAATGTATATCTACCCATAATGACTCCCTTTTTTTGTATCTAGATCTTCCTGCAGTGTTGGCTTCAGACAGGATTTTACATAGAGTCATACACCTCCCTCTTCCAATTTTTACGATCTCTTCTAAATAAACTGTAATCCTGTAAGTTAACCGCTCAGTCATAGCTCTCATACAGCCATATCTCAGTTATCCCCACTATGTCATAATCTTCTTCAGCAATAAATAATTCTAGTTAATTTATTTTGATGGTGAGACTCCTGGCATTGGTGAGCATGCAATTTAGAGATTTTTCAGTTTTTATTCCTTTATCCCTGTTCTTTTTAACTCCACCCCTGTTTTATTGCTAATTCCCAGATCACTATCTTGCACGCTATCTTTGTAGTTACCCTCCCCACCAGACATCAGTTTAAATATTCCTCCAACTTCCTGGTCATTTTGTCGCCCAATACAGCTGCATCCTCCCCATTTAGGTGCAACCCATCCCTAGCATAGAGTCTGTAGCCAAGACAGAAGTCAGCCCAGTTCTCCAAAAATCCAAATCCCTCTTTCCTACACCAATTTTTGAGCCGCTTATTCGCCTCTCTAATCTTCCGCTGCCTCTCTGGTGTGGCCCGTGGTACAGGTAGTATTTCTGAAAATATTACCTTGGAGGTCCTTGCCTTCAGCTTTTGGCATAAGTCCCTGAAATCGCTTTTAAGGTCATTCCACCTACCTCTAACTTTGTCATTGGTGCCAATGTGGACCATAACAGCTGGATTCTCACCAGCCCCACCCAGCAATCTGTCAACCGGATCCGCGATATGTCGAACTCGGGCCCCAGGTAACAACATACTGTTCGCCGATCCCAGTCTTTGTGGCAGATTGCCCTGTCTGTTCCCCTAATAATGGACCGCGAGACTCTTCACACCGGCCGCTTCCAGCACCCCTCTCATCTTCCCTAACATACCAGTTTCTTCCATCCGCGGTCCCTCTGCTGATTGAGTCATCCTTTTGCTCATTGCTCCATATATTGCTCCATACATTATTCGCCTATCTTTCTACATTTGTGACCCGGCTGAGAAAGGCTGAGATAACAGCCAAAAAGTTTCACATGGTCACGGTTGTCCTTTAGCCATATGTTAAATATATGATTAATACCTTTTGTGTATCGAAATAAGTCCTTTGTAACACTAATTTGTAAATATTCATATCTACATTATAAAACACTAATGAGCAGATACACCAACGAGTGCTGTGGAATTATTGAACTTTATATACCCCTAATGATGGAGTCCCCAACTATGAGCCTGACCTGCACTCCTATTTGCCACCTTACTGGAGCATACAGGGGTATTGTCTTGCTGCAACATTGCTATTTCTGAGCTGACATCCCCCTCATCTGCCAATTTTGTAAATTTGTTAGGGTGTGCCAGATCAGGACTAGCCTCGCTGACACTTTTCCTTCTACCCTTTTTTCTAACTGTTACGCAGCTAGCTGCCTCATGTCCTGGCACCTCCATGCTGCCATCCTCAACAGCATCTACCCCAGCCGGTGATTGCTCAGTGACCAGCAAACTCACTTTCAAGTTGGCAATGGATCTCAGTGTTGCCACTTGCTCATTTAAAGGAGATTTGCCTAGACAAAGATTCTTACCTTTCAGCTTAGCCCAGGCAGAATGTCAACAAATCACGCTGAGTCATGAAGCTGCAGTGGAGAGAGGGAGAGGGGAGGGGGGAGTGAGGAATCCAAGGGAGCGTCTCAAAACTTAAGTGAACTAATAAACAGTACAACAGTGGATTCAATACAGCAAGACAGCCTCAGACTGCACTGTCCGGAGAAACCTTATCTGCTAAGAAGCTAATGTAATGTAAACAAATCACGGAGCTGAAAGAGACAGAGATGCACACAGACACACACAGCCAGAGCACAGAGCTGCATAAGAGGATCCTGTGACATGTTCACTCAAATAATCAAACTATAACTTGTGAATTCTGTATACAAAAGAGAACACCTATTCTACACAGCAGCTTGAAAGTTTCTTCATGTTCTCTGTCATCAGATAAAGCAGGGATCTAATAACACTACAGCTAGTTATTCTGTATATAAAAGAAAACATATTGCTACCCAGTGCCTTAAAAGACCATTCATTTTGCCTGTCATCAGATAAGAAGTGATTCACGCAAGCGCGGCCTTTCAGCTCCTGGGTCGTGACTAGGGGAAGCTTTGTGGTAACCAAGGGGGATTGAGAAATGCTGTAGCTCTCAGAGTTTTCACTTTTTTTAATCACATATATTTAGAAAAGTGATTAAATACCCATTTTGGAGGTTCCCACGTCAACATTACATGGTGGCAAAACCCCTTTCAATCCAGGATCCGGGCTTCTAAATGTGCAGTCTGCCCACATCTCGCACAGCAGTATGCACCCTGGAACTGTTGTTCAAGGATTGCATACATTGCACAGGTTGTGCACTGGACAGTATTGTCAATCATGGATCTCATGGGGATGTTACAAAAAAAGAAACACAGATACAAATATAAAAATCATTACAATACTGTCCATTCTAAGATCCCCAAATCTAAATTCCTTCAATCTTAAGTCTGCACACTTAAGCCAAAGACACTCTTCAGACAGTAGACACATTCGTAAGCTCGGTCACTTGCTCTTTTACTTAGCTTTTAAACCTTTTACCCAATGCTATTTTGCAGTGCTGCTGCAAACCTCTCCTTCAAGAAACAAAAAAGAAGCGTTATCATAACAAGAAAAGAGTCACCATCACCAATTCCCCCTGGAAGAATAAAGAGAGTTGAATTAGTTTCCACAATTGGAGTGACATTTTGATCCCTCAGACATGCTGCTGAAAACTCCAAATTAAGCTTTTTTCACATTCAGACGAAAAAAAGCTCTTAACCACATGGACTCAGGCAATCCTGTTCCACACACCGACTTATGCTATCCTGGATCTTCACCCTTCAATCCACACTCACTGCAGAGTTTAAAGTTAATGTCTGCCTCTCTTCATGCACCTTGAACTTTTTCATCATCCACCTTACCAGATCTATCTATCAAGGTCAAAGACTCCCCACTGTCCCCAATCCTGCAGGGTGCTGCCTTGGTATAGCCTTTGACTCTGCCCTGTCTTTGAAACCACGTGTCCAAACCATTACCACCGCCTTCCACCTCCACTTTAGAAAAATATTTCTGCTCATTTCCTAACTCTGATACTATAAAAATGCTAGTTTATGTCCTTTTTATATCCCAACTAGACTACTACAGCATCCTTTTTTTGGCCTCCTATCTAACACTCCTTCTCCCATCCAGTCTATCCTTATTTCTCCTGACTGTTTAATGCATCTCTACACTTGTTACTCCTCTGCTTCTCTACTCTCCCAATCCTTCACTAGCTAACCATTGACAAGTGAATTCATTCAAACTGCTAACCATCACATATAAGATTCTCCATTATCTATACTCTCCATACACCTCAGCCTAAATCTCCAGATACTTGCCCTCATGCAATCACCGATCCTCCCAGTACCTTCTTTTCTCTTATTCTGTTACCAGACTCTCCTCCACCTTAACAACTTTCAAAAATGAATCCCATCTCTTTAGAATAGCCTATAACCTACATTATTCCTAATGCCACTACACTACCATACAAACATGTTTGTCCCTCACTTTCTTTCCCATGTATCCTTTCTTGAAGATTGTAAACCCTCATGGGCAGGATTCCTTTCTCCCTCTATATCAATTGTTAGTTATATAGTCTTGCTTTTGTACTTGTTTTGGTCTTATGTCATATATGTTGATCCCTGTCATATGTACATCATCCTAGAAAGAATGATACTTTAGAATTAAAAATACTAATAATAATTTCTGCTGCTTCTATACCATTCTGACATTGCAAGAGTAATCTCAGTTAACGTCTAAAGGTATCACCTGAGTTCTATACTCTTTGACTGGTTTCTATGGTTAACACAAAGGGGCAAATACCCCGAAACAGCTGTCTGTAAATGAACTTAACTGGTTTGGTCTAAATCCTTTTCACAATGAAAGGCTCTTGTGCATTGAGGATAACTACATCCAATAGAGTGCGCTGTGGAGCTCCTCAGCTCTTTTCCCAGAAGCCTTTGCTTTATACTTAACAGTCAGTGAGATCTGAAAGGTGCATAATTCCTCACCTCATCGTCTTGGTGGCTCTACCCAAGGAGCGACATTCCCCCCTCTAAGCCACTCTTGCCTTTCACCCAGCCAACCAGTAAGTTCTACTCTGCACTGATGATGGGCAAATGTCCTGAAACAGCTGTCTGTAGATGAACTTAACTGTTTTGGCTTACATCCTTTTCACACTGCAAGACTCTTGTGAGCTATTTGTCAATTGAGACTTCAAGGCTCCTGTGAGCTTGTGAATTGAGGATAAGTACATCCAATAAATAGCTCTGTGAAGAGATGTTCTCCCCTGTATGGCTAACACAGTAAAGCACTACATTCCTATTTAAGGGAACAACTGATTCCTTCTGTAAGAGGAGACCAACTAGTTTAAGAAACCTTTACATGTGTGACATTGATTGGTTAAAGTACAAAGTAGCCAAGTGAATATTCATGTTCACTAAACGAGTCGCTACTTTCCTAATAGAAGTTTAGAATATCTATACTCTTGTCAGTTCTGCAGCTATAAGCTAATAAATCATTAAACAGCATCGTCTTTCACTGTAAACATACAGATGTGCGCACTCGTATTTGTTAACAAGCATATCAGAAGTCTCCATCCATACAGGGACTACAATGCCTGAAGTCTACAATCTGTTCACTGAACAAGATATCCACACCAAAGCAGTAACATGCTGCAATGAAATTTTTACTGTGTTTGCTGTTCCATGCTGTTAGCGGTTGATAATAAAAGACTGAAATGTCAGTGCAAATTTCATAATACGTGATAGATAGTGTTGTTTATTCCGGTTAAGAAATGATACAACATTTCAAGCTTGCATACCTTTCCTCTGGAAAAACTCAGAGGTTATGTGTGCCAGCCAAAATATTTTAAAGGCCCTTGCTAAATTTTTACTATACCAATTATATTTATAGTAGAACTTTATGGGGCTTTTTATGTGCTTAGTTTTATTTTGCCTTACTTTGTGTTCTCTGTTTTTAAGTCTGCTAATGTAAGAACAATACGTGAAAACTGGATAATAGCACTTCAAATTGTTATGGGAAATGTGTTTTATAGATTAGCTCAATTATTGTCTGCGTTGACATTAGTTGGAAATGCAATATTTAAGGGGTTATCATAGAGGACAACCATGAGTTAGCTATTTAGATCAAATAAATCTTTAGATACTAGTAATAATATTGGGCCACTATTTAACTAATTCTAGCGTATTTTTGCAATACACATTTTTCATGTCCTTAAGAACCACCTTTAAATTTTCATCTTATTTACTAAATAATGACTAAATTGCACATGACTAAAATTCATGTGTAACGAGGTCTATCTGTAGGCTGAGGTGAATTGGCTGGGTTAATATGGAGTTGGCAAAAGTCTACATTGAGGAGTGCAATCAAAGCACTCTAACCTCTTACACAGGAAACTAGACCTTGCTGCATCAAACTCCTAGGTCAGTATAGTCTACAATACCTACAAAGCTGACAACCACACGTGCAATAGGATAAGGCAGAAGAGATGGTCAAACAGGTAATAGGCAAAGTTCACTCATCCTGTCAAATGGCAGAAGGTCAGCTGAGGCAGCATTCTAGAAGAAAGATCAACTATCATAACAAACTAAACATGGCATTGCAGCTTATTTAACATAAGAAACCTGCTGCTCAGGTAATGAGTAGAAAAGGAGTTTCCCTTTAAATGCTATTCAGTAAGCAGACATTTGTGTGGGAGCAAACAAAGATGTTCAGTGGCTATAAAGGCAAAGTAGGGCAATGGCAGCAGCAGGGTAACTGCTAGAGAAGAGGGAATTGGATCCTCCCACATCCATGATAGATAATGGGAGGCTTGACTTTTTGGAATATATTTTTCCCTAGATAACATCTATAGTACTATTTTGAAACTGTAGCAACTAGAAATGCTCTTTTTAAGCATCTTGGGCCTCTTGTATGAAGACTGTCTAAGTCCAAAACTTTCTTTATTGCTCAGAGCTGCCCTTTCATTTCATATAGTGCTATGAAAAAAATAAAAGTGGTACTCTGATTGGTTGATATGGGTCTAGACAAATTCATACATGTCCCACCCTTGTTTCCTGTCCAGCAACTACTCTAGTGTACTCCCAGTCAGTACAGACTGGGAGAAAATAAAAGCCAATATTTAATTACTGCCTTCATAGAAAATGAGCTGTATAGTGTAGAGAAGCTTAAGTACCTAACACCTATATTAACTGAACAAGTAAAATTGATTACAGAGTTTAAATAATTTTATAGCTTGATTTCCGGTATACTTATGAGTTAAAGGGATTGTCCATTCTATTAACCCCTTGAAGAGGCAGCTCCTCGAATATTTGTTTTTCATTTTTCCTCCCTGCCTTCAAAGAGCTATATTTTTTCTTAATATAAATATATGCCGTGTAAACAACGATTTTCTTTAATGCACATTTCTTTCACCAATTAGATCCCAGAAAGTAACAATTCTTAGTTTCAATTCACATTGTATAAAATTTACGATAAACCTGGAATCCTTATGCTCAGTCAATGAGTCTCGACCCTCATATGCAGAGACCTCCTCGGGGCCCGGCGTCATTCTAGCATTATAGCTTAAGATTCATTCAGCACTCTTTGTATTATATCAGTGTCCCGAGTCTCGGTGCTTCGCCTAGCGTCTCATGCATGAGAACCTCATCAAAGCCGCGCTCCCTTGGAGCGGGTTGCGGCTTCCAACTTGTCCAGTACGCAACATTTCGGGGGATGGACATGCCCCCTTTCTCAAGTGTAAGATAAACAACGTACAACACACTATTTATATGAAAAATCATTAATGCAAATACTATTTTACAAAACACCTAAATGTGTATGCTTTAATGCAACACTTAAAAAAACAAGACATGAACTTGTATTAAGCTTAATCTAAAAACAATATTAACCCTTCCTAGAATCTTTACTATATTTTAACCTATCCTATCCCTTATATTCCTTATCTATTTATCATACTTATGAGTACTGGAGTCGGGGTGATTCTGGACTAATATGAGGGAAGCCGCTCCCTATCTGTCTTAAAGAAAAACACTCCATTGACAATCTTCATTTAACCCTTTAGGTCCTGTAAGTGGGGTTTATAAACCTGGGACATATAGTGCTATAAATTTAAAGGAAACTTGTTATACAACCCATTTAGCACTCTATCTACTTTTTAGTGACAAGTAGCAGCAATCACAAATAAGAAAGCCGAGACCTTTGAACTGTCGGATGATGAAAGACTCCAGATTATCCAGCAGGTAGAGGGAGCCGGTTTTACCAGGAGTTCTTCAGGTGAGGTGCATAAGCAAGATTTTAAAAAGAAGTTGGAAACATTAAAGAAAAAATAATTAAATTTGCATTTACATGCATCAACCCTCACCAAATACCTCAAGGTACAACGTATCCCTTGTGGCCTTAGATTTACATTTATGACTATTCTTATGAAAGATTACCTACAATATCAGGAAAAATGGTTTGCCTTGAGTAACCGCTACTCCATAGATCTTATGCTATTGACCTTGCTGCATTTTCACCTTGTTGTTAAAGATGTACAGAAGGAGTTTGAAGAACGTGAAAAAGAACTAAAACAGATGGAAAAAGAAATGTATGAGCAAATAAGCCAACAGAGACTCAATGACTGAGCATAAATAAATTTTATATAATGTGAATTGAAGCTAAGAATTGTTACTTTCTTGGATCTAATAGGTGAAAGAAATGTGCATCAAAGAAAATCGTTGGATTTAAGATAGCATTTGTTTACACGGAATATATTTATATTAAGATATTGTTATACAAGTGGGGTTCTGTAAGTGCTTTTTATAAACCTGGGACATATAGTGCTATAAATTTAAAGGAAACTATATTTTTTCTTTCCATCTAGACATGTGAGTTCTTGCTTTTCCTGGGACAAGATGTACTTTTTATTGGTACCATAGATCATACAATATGATGTCCTGGGAAACCACCAAAAATTATTTATGAGGTGAATCATAAAAAAAAAAAAAAATCGGCAATTGAGCAATTATTACGGGGTTTTGTCTATAAAATTCACTGTTCAATATAAATGATAAGCCGTATGTATTATGTGGGTTGTTATAATTCCAGAGATAACAAAGTTATATAGTTTTCATTATGTTTTACCTCTTAAAAAAAAACAGAAAAAAATAGCTATGCATCACCAATAACTTATGTTTTTCAACTGTAAGCGAGTTCTTATGTTTTTTTTTTTTTTGGAGGGTGGTGAGGTCTAGTTTCTATTGTTTCCAATTTGGAGTACAAAGACAGAATTTTTTTTTTGAACAGACAAAACATTTTTTTATGAACAAAGTTCATAAATTTTGTGTTTTAAAGGGTTGTCTCACTACAAGGATTGCTTTTTATGTTAAAGGGGCGGTATCACTACAAAGAATAGCTTTCAAAATGTAGGGAACACTAAATGAAAACGTTTTCCAAATATATTACTTTATTCATCTTTTGTTGTTAAGGATCTACAAATGATTTTATCACCTTCTGAGGACTCTCAGGTTTCCCAAGTGACCGACCTGTGTACTCCTTCTCCCCTTCTATTTGTTCTATCTGATAGCAGGGAGTGATGTCATCACACAGGTCACAGTGGCAGTGTGAGAGTTCATGTGTTATCTGATCTTTCAGACAAAAGACAATTACTCTACTGTTTACATTAGCTCAGAAGCTTCTCCAGACCTCAGAGAAGGTAATTTATTTAATCTAGACTAATAAACAAAGAAGTCTGAATACACTGAACTCATATGCTAATTACAGACAGCTTGACAAGAAAGTGACAGAGCAAAGCAGCATTATTTCATTCATGCATCCTATGAAACTTTGAGATAAGACAACCCCTTTAAATACTCAGGGTATTAGGGTTGCATTAGGGTTTAATAAGGCAAGCCATCATGGTTCGGGGATCCCAGAACTCAGAAAGGTTAAATTAGTGATCTATAATTTGGCCTTTTATTGCTCTTTAGTTTTGGATCTCTGGATATTGGGAAGCATTTGACGATCATTATTAGAGATGGGCGAATTTCTCAAAAATTCGGTTCGCTGACCTCGCCGAATTTTCCGACAACATTTGTTTCGGTCCGAATTACTTTGGGACGAATCGCGTTAAAAAATAGCTATTTCAGGCTACAGAGAGTCTGTAGGGTGCTGTAGAACGTTGTGCCATGCTTAAATATGCAGAGGGAGCTTGGTTTGGTCTTCATACAATGCTGTGTTTTAGTATGACACGCATATGACTGCCGCTGCTCTTAGAATCGCTTCACTGGGCACTTACGGGGGCAAAACTGACCAAAAAATTGAAGCAGGAATGCAGACTGATAAAGTCATGGCAGCGCCAACTGAAAAAAAAAAAAAACAAGCTGAGGGCTAAGATCCCACCATAGCGTCAAAGAACACAGTAGTAGGTTACTGGAGCCCCCACAGATCGCAGCACAGTAAGGGGACGTCACAGCAGGGGTCACTCCATGAGGCCAGAGCTTCAAACTGTCACAAAATATGACAGAACCTGTTCTGATAAACGCTGATACATGTAGAGGTCCCCCTCGAATGAGGGGTCAGGGTGTCGGCAGTAATTTTGCATTTACGTCTCTGATCATTTTACCCTTCCTTTCATCCATCAGTGTCTGCTTTCGATCGGTCAAAAATCCATCAGTATTGCTAAGGCCAAAAACAAACAGTAGTTGATCCAAAACAGAGATGAACACTAAATGGGATATTTGCATGTCGTTTGTGTTCTGTATCCACTCCTGCTTTTAGCTAGACAATCCTGATCCTTCCCATTCCTTCTGAGAGGTGAAAAGAAGGAGAAAACCAAAAATAGTGGCAACGTCATAGAGTGGTGAGGGTGGAAACAGCATTTTGAAGCCACAGGGTGTTCCAATGAGACAGCGGTCACTTGGCAGCAGCATGAGTAGGCCACAGAGGGGCACAATGACAAATTCTGGAGGTGGCGGGAACATCAGGAGCCCACAAAGTGGCACAATGACACAGTGTGGAGGTCACGGCAGCAGCCACAGCAGCAGCATGAGGTCAGACAGTGGCACAATAACATTCTGGAGGTGGCAAGAACAGGAGTAGGCCACAGAGTGGCAAAATGACAGAATGTGGAGGTCACGGCAGCAGCCACAGCAGGAGCATGAGGTCAGAGAGTGGCACAATGACATTCTGGAGGTGGCAAAAACAGGAGTAGGCCACAGAGTTGGACAATGACACAGTGTGGAGGTCACGGCAGCAGGGACAGCAGCAGCATGAGGTCAGACAGTGGCAAAATTACATTCTGGAGGTGGCAAGAACAGGAGTAAAGGGCCAAAAAGAGGTGGGGGACAAAGACAGAGTGAGGAGGTCATGGACAGGAAGCAACAGCAGCAGCATGATGGTCAGATACGTGGCCAGACACAATGACAGAGGGTTAGGTCACGGGCAGCAGCCAACAGCACAAGGATTTTTAGGTCAGAGAGTGGCACAATGACATTCTGGAGGTGGCAAAAACAGGAGTAGGCCACAGAGTGGCACAATGACAGAGTGTGTAGGTCACGGCAGCAGCCACAGCAGCAGCATGAGGTCAGACAGTGGCACAATGAGAGAGTGTGTAGGTCACGGCAGCAGCCACAGCAGCAGCATGAGGTCAGACAGTGGCACAATGACATTCTGGAGGTGGCAAAAACAGGAGTAGGCCACAGAGTGGCACAATGACAGAGTGTGTAGGTCACGGCAGCAGCCACAGCAGCAGCATGAGGTCAGACAGTGGCACAATGACAGAGTGTGTAGGTCATGGCAGCAGCCACAGCAGCAGCATGAGGTCGGACAGTGGCACAATGACATTCTGGAGGTGGCAAAAACAGGAGTAGGCCACAGAGTGGCACAATGAGAGAGTGTGGAGGTCATGACAGGAGCAACAGCAAAAGCATGAGGTCAGACAGTCGCACAATGACAGAGTGTGTAGGTCACGGAAGCAGCCACAGCAGCAGCATGAGGTCAGACAGTGGCACAATGACATTCTGGAGGTGGCAAAAACAGGAGTAGGCCACAGAGTGACACAATGACAGAGAGTGGAGGTGATGGCAGGAGCAACAACATGAGGTCAGAGAGTGGCACAATGACATTCTGGAGGTGGCAAAAACAGGAGTAGGCCACAGATTGGCACATTGACAGAGTGTGTATGTCACAGCAGCAGCAGCATGAGGTCAGATAGTGGCACAATGACATTCTGGAAGTGGCAAAAACAGTAGTAGGCCACAGAGTGACCACTAAATCAGATATTTGCATGTCGATTGTGTTCTGTATCCACTCCTGCTTTTGGCTAGACAATCCTGACCCTTCCCATTCCTTCTGAGAAGTGAAAAGAAGGGGAAAACCAAAAATAGTGGCAACGTCATAGAGTGGTGAGGGTGGAAAAGCATTTTGAAGCCACAGGGTGTTCCAAGGGAAAAGCGGGCACTTGGCAGCGCATGGGTTGGCCACGAGGGCACAATGACAAAAATTCTGGGGTGGGGGGAACATCAGGGGCCCCCAAAGTGGCACAATGCAAGTGTGTAGGCACCAGCAGCCACAGCAGCAAGAGGTAGACAGTGGGACAATGAATTTTTGGAGGTGGCAAAAAAAAGAGTAGCCCAGAGTGGCCAAGAGAAGTGTGAGGTACGGCGCACCACAGCAGCGCATGAGGTCAGAGAGGGGCACAATGACATTTGGAGGGGGCAAAAACAGGAGTAGGCCCCAGGTAGGACAATGACACAGTGTGGGGTTTACGGCGCCACAGCAAAGCAGCATGAGGTCAGAAGGGGACAATGCATTCTGTAGGTGGGAAAAACAGGGGTAGGCCACAGAGTGGCAAAGGGACGAGTGTGGGGGTCATGGGAAAAGCAACAGCAGCGCATGAGGTCAACAGTGGTCCATGACAGAGGTGTAATATGGCAGCAGCCACAGCAGCAGCATGAGGTAGAAATGGCACATGACTTCTGGGGTGGAAAAAAAGGGTAGGCCACAGTGGCACAAAGACAGAGGTGTGGTCACGGCAGCAGGCCAAAACAGCAGATGAGGTCAGCAGTGGCACAAGAGAGAGTGTTAGGGCACGGCAGTGCCCCAAACGCGATAAGGTCAGACTGGCACAAGAATTCGGAGGTAGAAAAAAAAAGGGGGAGACCACGAGTGGCACAATGACAGAGTGTGTAGGTACGACAGCAGCCAAAGCAGCAGCATGAGGCAGACAGTGGCACAATGACAGAGTGTGTAGGTCATGGCAGCAGTCACAGCAGCGCATGATCGGACATGGCACAATGGGATTGGGGTGGCAAAAAAACGGGTTAGGCCCCAGGTGGCACAATGAGAGAGTGTAAGGTCTGACAGGAGAACAGCAAAAGCATGAGGGCAGACAGTCGCACAAAGAACAGTTGTAGGTCACGCAGCAGCCACAGCAGCGATGAGGTCAGACAGTGGCACAATGACATTCGGAGGTGGCAAAACGGGGTAGGCCACGGGGTACCAATGACAGAGGTGGGGTGATGGCAGGGGCAAAACATGAGGTCGGAGTGGCACAAAGACATTCTGGAGGTGCAAAAACAGGGTAGGCCACAGATTGGCCAAATTGACAGGTGTGTATGTCCAGCAGCACCACATGAGGGGATATGGCCCAATACATTCTGGAAGGGCATAGGCCACAGAGTGACCACTAAATCAGATATTTGCATGTCGATTGTGTTCTGTATCCACTCCTGCTTTTGGCTAGACAATCCTGACCCTTCCTATTCCTTCTGAGAAGTGAAAAGAAGGGGAAAACCAAAAATAGTGGCAACGTCATAGAGTGGAGAGGGTGGAAACAGCATTTGGAAGCAACAGGGTGTTCCAATGAGACAGCGGTCACTTGGCAGCAGAATGAGTAGGCCACAGAGTGTCACAATCATAAATTCTGGAGGTGGTGGGAAAATCAGGAGCGCACAAAGTGGCACAATGACACAGTCTGGAGGTCACGGCAGCAGCCACAGCAGCAGCATGAGGTCAGACAGTGGCACAATGACATTTTGAAGGTGGCAAAAACAAGAGTAGGCCACAGAGTGGCAAATGACAGATGTGGGGGTCAGGCAGCACCCACAGACAGCAAGGGTCAACGGGAACAATGAAGAGTGTGGGGTCAGGGCAGCAGCCACAGCAGCAGCATGAGGCAGACGTGGCAAAATGACATTCTGGAGGGGAAAAAAACAGGAGTAGGCCACAGAGTGGCACAATGAAGAGTGTGAGGTCACCGAAGAAAACGGGCACGCATGAGGTCAACGTGCACAAAAAGAGTGTGGTCACGGCAGCGCACGCAGCGCTGGGGTCGGACAGTGGCACAAAGAATTTGAGGTGGCCAAAACAGAAGAGGCAAATGGCAAAGGGAATTTGGGGTAAAGAAAAAAACAGGGTGGCAAAGTGCACAATACAAGTTTTAGGTCAGGGGCGCCCCACAGAGAGCTGGGGGTTCAACGGGGCCAAAATGACAGAGTTTAGGTCAGGCAGGCCAAGCGAGCGGGTCAAAAAGGGGCAAAGGGAATTTGGGGTGGCAAAAAAGGTAGGCCAAGGTGGCACAATAAAGGGTGTAGGGGTCAGGCAGAGAAAAACGCAAAAGCTGAGGTAACGTGCACAATAAATTTTGGGAGGGGGAAAAACGGAGAGCCACGGGTGGCAAAATGGGGGGGGGTAGGGGGTGGGGGGGGGGGGGGGGGGGGGATTGGGGGGGGGGGGGGGGGGGGGGGGGGGGGGGGGGGGGGGGGGGGGGGGGGGGGGGGTGGGGGGGGGGGGGGAAGGGGGGGGGGGGCGGCCTTGGGTGGGGGAGCGGGGGGTGGTGGGTTGGGGGGGGGCGGGGGGGGTGGGTGGGAGGGGGGGGGGGGGGGGGGGGGGGGGGGGTGGGGGGGGGGGGGGGGGGGGGTGGGGGGGGGGGGGGGGGGGGGGGGGGGGGGGGTGGGGGGGGCGGGGTGGGTGAGGGGGTGGGGGGGGGTGGGGGGGTGGGTGTGGTGGTTTGTTTGGGGGGGGGGGGGGGGGGGGGGGGGGGGGGGGGGGGGGGGGGGGGGGGGGCGGGGGCGGGGGGGGGAAAGGGGGGGGGGGGGGGGGGGTCAGACGTGGCCAATAAAATTCTGGGGGGAAAAACAACGTAGGCCACAGAGTCACAAGAGAGAGTGTGGAGGTCTGACAGGAGCAACAGAAAAAGCATGAGGTCGCGTGGCACCATCAGAGTGTGTGGGTCACGGAAGCAGCAACACAGAGCATGAGGTCAGACAGTGGCACAGTGAAGAGGTGTGGTCAGGGAAAACCCACACAGAGCATAAGGTCGAAAGTGGCACATTGACATTTGGAGGTGGAAAAAACAGCGAAAGGGGCCACAGGTGGCACAAGAACAGTGTGGAGGTCACGGCAGAAGCAACAGCGCAGAGGTTTGACAGTCACAGTAAAGGGGGTGTGAAGGTCATCAGCACCCAAGCAGCAGCATGGGGTCAAAAGTGTCCAATGTCATTTGGAGGTGGAAAAAAAAAGAGTAGGCCCCAGAGTGGACAATTACAGAGTGTGGAGGTGGGTGGCAATACCCCCCTGAAAAGATGGGGGAAGGCGTGGAGAAATGGAGCAGTTTGTGGCTTGGTGGGGGCGACATCAGAATAGGGGTTTTGGGCAGGTAGTTTGAACCGAGACTCTTTTTCTCAAAGTTTTGGGGGGGCGTATCTGTTAAAATACGCCTAAGGCATTGGTGTGTGGAAATCCGGGCCCGATCCCCCCTGATTATCTTGAAAAAGGGTCAGTATTCCACTTTTCCCGTGGACAAGGGGGTTCCCTTTGGGGTAAAAATGGCCCCCGCCGCACTGAACACCCGTCTGAGCCACATTTGGGCCGGGCAGGACAGCTTCTCCACTGCAATGGGCAAGTTTGGGGCCCACACCCCATTTTGGCTGCCCAGTAGTCCAGGGGATCTTCTAACTGGGTGGCGAGTGGTTCAAGTAGGCCACCACCTGTTGGTTCAGGGTCTGCTCCGGTCCGCTGCTGCTGGCGAGTCCCCTCCTCACTAGGGGGGTGAAGGAAGCTGCTCATCAGGACTCCAGACTTAGGTTGCTTGAGGGAGCTGGTACTGTTTCTACTTCCCCCCTTCCCACAGCACATGACAGTGGTTGACGCGGGGAAACCCCCCGATCAGACCTGCAGAGGATGGACCAATGCTGCACAAGGCAGCGGCCAAAGATACAGAGGTTTTTCTCTATAGTTTTGAGTTTTCCTCCCTTCAGCAGCTTTTTAAAAAGGCTCCCATTTTGGGACGGTACGAGGGCCCAAAAAGAGGGGGAAACCAGAACATCCCATGCCGGGGGTGACTATTCGGGTTTTTCTAGCCGGAAAATCCATCTCGGGCCTTGGGCCAATGACTCTGAGGGACCCCCCCCTCCTTCTCCACTGATACCCCGATGTTGGGTCATAAAAACCCTCTTCCTCATCTCCTTACCCCCTCCAATGCTTTGCCCTCCTCTCTTTCACCTGGGTAGAAAAACCCCCTTTCTGGAACGGGAGATGATGGCAAAAAGAAATGACTCCTTCGCAGAGGGGTGGAGACCTGATCTGAATGGCTGTGTCCCAAAGGCGATGCTGCTGCTGGGCGCGGGAGGACCACAACTCTGACCACGTTACCCAGGCCACCGGATGGGACACGATTGTGTTGACGCAGGGCCGTGGTGCCAAATTGCTCCCTGGCCACGCTTCCTTTCGCCCCAATTCTACATAACCCCCTATTCGGTCCTTCGGTGTCTAGAAAGAACGCAACCCCCCTCTGAGTAGCTATTTTCTGAAAACGCTGCGCCGAGTGAACTACCCCCCTGACCCTGAGCCCTGTGCCCCTTCTTTCTTGGACCTGCGAAGCGGGTTTCTACCCTTGGCCGTTTGGCCCCGCCCCACTGTGCTACCCCTGGACTCACCCACACTCCCACTTTGGCTGTGCGCTGCCTGCGTGCAAGCTACGTCCCCCCTTCCTGGCATGATGAAAATCCTTTCTTCACCCGCCCCAATGGCGGTCCCCGGGAAATCACAACGATTCTTCTTTGGGTCTTCACTGCTGCCCCATCAAAAAGGGCTTGGGTTTCAGAGGGTGACCCCCCAAACAGACCTTCCCCTGCCACTTTCCACATCCATATTTGCCCCCTACTGAAGAAGCAGGGGATATTAGCCCCCTTTTTTTGTGCAAATACGCTGACTGCCCTCCCCCCAAAAAGTTCATCCCCCGCTGTATAGGGCTCGTTCCCAACCCCATAGTAGATCTCTGGCTGAGGGAACCGGATGTGAATTTCTTCTTTGGCGTTGAAAAACACCGTTTCTTTTACTGACTACAATAGCAGAAAAACACTTAATTAACCCTTGGATCTAAATTGCGCACAAGAAATGAGCTGCTAAAAATTACCAGCTTTGTAGCGTGTTAAAACGACGTGTATTTTACTGACCACAACATCAGAAAAACACTTAAACTTCGGATATGAATTATGCTACAGGCAAAATTTCTTCTTTGGCGTTTAAAAAAAAGCCTTTCTTTTACTGACTACAATAGCTCAAAGACGTTTAAGTAGCACTTGGGATATAAATTGCGCAAAAGACATATGCAGCCAAAAATTAACTGGTATTTGGATTATAAAAACGCTGTTTCTTTAACTGAATACAACAGGAACAACAGGCTTAGATAACCCTTGGATATTCAATGTGCTCCAGAACTGAGCAGATAGCATTAAAATGTATATGCAGCAGAATTGGATGCACACTGGACTTCCATTCCAATACCCTACAAAATCAAAATTAGAACATAAGAGAAGCAGTCTCTGAGAAAAGCTGTGACACCCCTCCAAAAATTGCTGTAGAAAAGGTCTTTCTTTTGTGTGAGATCTCTAATACTGGAGCTGCAGCAGCTACAACACGGCACAGAAAGAGCAGTGTGAACTGTCAGCGTTGCATCCGGACTTATATAGTGCGGTGACATCTCAGAATCCCGCCGGTCTCTGATTGGCTTCATCTCTGCACATGTCATTTAGGCTACTCCTTTCTTCCTTCCAGACTTCTTTGCCCCATGTAACGCCATGTGTTTGCATTTTATCAATTAAAAACACGCTTAGTTCCCGCGAATCACCCCAAACTTCGACTTCGTTCAGAATCGAAGTTTTCCTGAAATTCTAAACGAATTCCACTTCGTTAGAATCGATTCGCCCATCTCTAATCATTATCATTTTTTGTCATAAAGACATCCAGACATATGGAATCGTGAGTTCTTTATATGTTGTACCTTTCCCTGATGTACTCTTTTAACTATAAGAAACTAAATACCAGTACACAGCAGATATATAACTAATATCTGGCCTTGAAAACCTCAATGTCGTGAGTTATTTTTTGTGATATGGTGATTAGTGTTTTTCTTCAAGAATATAGTATATTAAAAGTTAAGTTTCAGCATCTGTAATTGTGTGCAATTTTCTAAATACTGCAGCTCAGAAAAATCTAATTTTTAGACATTGATTTGGATATGGAAATACCAATATATTGTTTATAGGGTAAATGGGGCAGGGTTTTTATTTAATTTCCTGGATTTTTCTAAGTTTGTAACATTTTTTATATCATTAACATTTAGGGGTCCTGAACATGTGATCACTTATTATTAAAATAATATATATATATATAAAATAATATTATATTATATATAATATATAAATAAAAAAACTTTTGTTTAAAACATAAAGTTTTGTGTCCTCAAGTATACCGGCATTTCATTGATCTATTACTACACTCTGTCAAAGGATTACATTAGGTCCCCCACTGCCATGACAAATGAACGGCACCCTGCAGTCGTTTTGCCATGTGTTGGGGTTTGGGGGGTCACAATGAACAGAGGCCCCATTGTCTAACCATTTAGATGCTGCAATAGTGTTTACTGCGGCATCTAAATGGTTACATGACCTCCGTGCGTGAGTGGGCTTGCTTCATACCTTCTTAACGCCTTTATGACCGGTATATTATTGGCCAAAGACCAAAAAACGGGAGCAGGACTAAAATTGGTTTTTTAAATTGAGTTTTTTTATTATTTTTTTTTTTTAATTTTCTAGTTCCTTTAACCGCCGGCAAATTTTTTTAATACAAAGAGCCCCTCTTTATTTAGTACGTTAGAAACTAGAGGCAAACTGTGCATCCTTAACACCACTTTTCACGCAACTCTCCTAAATCCGTGCATCTATCTATACCATAATTACTTTTCTTCCCTAAAAAACTAAACAAAATCAGGCATATACGATTCCAGATTCCTTGTAAAATTCATCTGTGCTTATCCTAAAATGTTGTGCAGGAGTGCAGTTTTAGTGCCAGTATAATGACAATATAGCACTTATTGATTCTAAAGGCCTCACGTATGAAAACTGTCTAGGTCTAAGACTTTCTTTGTTGCCCAGAGCAACCAATCAGAGCTCCTCTTTCATTTCATATAGTGCTCTAAAAAAACTAAGGGGAGCCCTATTGGTTGCAATGGGGGAAAAAGTAGTCTTTTAAACAGTTTTCATACATTCCCTCTGTTTTTCATAATAGAAGCTGCTGTAAAATTTTTATTTGGGGATGGGATATAAACATGTTTTTTTTTTTTTTTTTTTTTATCAAAGTCTAAAACGTTGCTGACATATATGTGACCTCCTAGAATGACTCTTTAAATTTAAACCATTACTTTTATTTCACTGTATCTAAATGGCCAGCTCAGACAATAGCGTAGTTTCCAAAACCTATTTCAGTTTATGTTGTACTTCTCCTTTACTGTGTGTTTCATTATATCAAAGCTGCTTCACTGTTATGGATCCATATAAAGGTATTTGGATGCCATAACGCAAATTACAAGAAGAAAAGAACAATTTCCTTGTTTTTGACATCTTAATTCACCAGGCATTAAATCTAGTGTCAACTCTAATCAGTGAAACACAATGGGGAATGCGATTATTTTCTAAGATTGAAATGCAGTTTTTGATATAGCAAAAAAAAGTTAATTGAAACTATTTGTAAACATCTGGTACTATATTGCCATAACAGTTATCCGCACAATTAATGAGATCCCAAGACTATTGAGGAAACATTATTGATGTTCAATAGTAACAGAAATACACTTTGCCAGATGGCATTGTTTAGGAGGCGCTTCTTATCATAATGTGAATACACTAAGCAGAATTCACTTGACTGTAGTCATGTGCCATCAGAAAAATTTTACACAATACAATGATCTTACTATTTGCCTCAAAGGTGCCACTGGTTTTACCAACCAGTGTACTCAAATAAAAGGAACATGATAATGTATCTAGAGATGAGTAGATCCACTGAGACTCTAGCTCCAAGCTTACTAGCATAATAGCCACACTGATCTTCCTCTTAATTACTATTTTAGGATTTCCAAACTTGGCAGATTGATGTTGAAATTTTAGTTTGAATATAAATGGCAACATTTTGTGCACAATTAAATTCTGATGAAAAGAACAAAATCTGTCTCCGTGGAATAACAGCAATGTTTGGTCGAGCAAATAATTTATTGACATGCTGTATAAAAAAGTTACATTTTTTTGGTCACTTTAAAATGAAAATTTGGATTGTGAATTTAGACCATATTTCTAAAACTGTATTAAAGTTTTTCTTCCATAAATCCCAAGTAATATATGGTAGTACTGTCAAAATACTAATACAGTTTTGATTTAATTGAAAATATTTCCATCCAAAATACCCCTGTAGCTGAAAAAGTGTGAATTTCTTGTGAAATGTGAACGCCACATGCACATATTAACCAAAACCAAACAAGAAAACGGAAATATACTATAATCTATTATTTTAGAGATTAAAAAAAGTTTTCACAAGGCAGCTCCTTTATTGCAGCTGGTTGACATTCAACCCTTCCTATCCCACAGGAATACTGATTGTTGCATTGGGGAAGTTAAACAAAGAGAAAGAGGGTTGTGTCACACAATGGGCGACATGTATGAAAGGGTGTTTCACCCTTTTTCTGGCATACAATGCACCTAACTGAGCTGGCTACGATGTCTAATGTGCCTAACGTATGTGGGTGGCTTAAACATTTTTTGATCAAAACGTGTGAACAAAGAATCTCAAAGTTTTTTTCATGTATGATATATAGCATAAATGCTTCTTTAGGGATTTCCATGTATTGTATTGCCCTTTTTGCAGTGGTGTGCCACTGGTAATGGTGTGCATATGTATATATATATGCCGCAACCCTGCCAGTGGCACCCAGGTTCACATTGTGTTTTTTCAGAACTGTTTTTCTTGTGCAGAACTATACATTGTATTTGGCATATATTGCTTTTAATCTATGTAGGGAGGAAGGGATGCCTCAATTTTGGTTTCTTGTACCCCGCCCACTTTCACAGGCTGTTATATCAGTGCCGCTTGCAAGGTTGGTGTTTTTTTATTTTTCTCTCTGGAAAATGGAGGTCGGTTGACCCAATGAGAAGTCTGAATTTGGCTCTATTGAGAGGTAAAGATAGAGTAAGACCACCTGCCTTGAGATCATGTTGTAAGCCGTGGGTGGCTTAAACATTTTTTTATCAAAACGTGTGAGCTAAGAATCTCAAAGTTTTTTTCATGTATGATAGATAGCATAAATGCTTCTTTAGGGATTTCCATGTATTGTATAGCTCTTTTAGCAGTTGGTGTGCCACTGGTAATGGTGTGTGTGGTATATATATATATATATATATATATATATATATATATATATATGATATATATATATATATATATATATATATATATATATATATATATATTATATTATATATATATATATATATTTATATATATATATATATATATATATATATATATATATATCCCGCAACCCAGCCAGTGGCACCCAGGTTCACATTGCGTTTTTTCAGAAATGTTTTTTTGTGCAGAGCTATACGTTGTATTTAGCATATATTGATTTTAATCTATATAGGGAGGAAGGGATGCCTCCATTTTGGTTTCTTGCACCTCGCCCACTTTCACAGGCTGTTATATCAGTGCAGCTTGCAAGGTTGGTGTTTTTTTTATTTTTCTCTCTGGATAATGGAGGTCGGTTGCCCAATGAAAAGTCTGAATTTGGCTCTTTTGAGGACCACCCGCCTTGAGGTCACGTTGTAAGCCGTGGGTGGCTTAAAATTTTTTTGATCAAAACGTGTGAACTAAGAATCTCAAAGTTTTTTTTCATGTATAACTTACGTGTTAGGCGCATTGTTCATAAGACTCAACACGTTCTAATGCGCCTAACATGAAAGGGTGTTCTGGGGGCGTTTTGGGGGCGTTCTGAGGGTGTGTCTCAACACATTCGTAAGATTAGACACATACAGTATATGAATGTGGTTCTGCAAAACTAGGCGCATTACTGCTCTGACAGGCAGACCTATTTCAATGTGGTCTGCCTGAGCCTGAGGAGTCGAAGTAAAGCTAGATTTGCTGTTAGGGGCAAAAATGTCTAATATTTCTCAACTTATACCAGTAAATTAATAAAAAGTAATTTGTTATAATTATCAAACTATATAAAATTTAAATAATTAAATTTACAAAAAAATGCTTTTAAAATTAAAATAATTTAAAACAAATTTTACATTAAAAAACCCTCTGATTATGTTGTTCAGATTTTAAAAATTTTAATTTTGACTACATTAAACTTTAAATGTATTTTTGCTGCTCTCACTCTTTATTCCACATACGGCAAGAGCCAGCACAACATAAGTCTTGCTGGGACCTGTGGTCCTCCAAGCAGGATCAGTACCATAGTTTCTATTCACTGACATGCTATTCTAATGACTTTTCTCTTATTTCCACCCTATCTAATGCGCCTAAGTTCTGTAATGCACTTAACACAAAGACGAGGCGCGTCGAACTTTACACACCATTTATGAACACACAAAAACCACTTTCATACATCAGGCGCATTCTACACTAAAAATGAGACTCGACTATTCACTTCAACTCATGTCGCCCAAAGTTTTGCATGTTTTTTCCCATGTAAAATGCGCCTGAATATAAGAAAGTGGGAAATGTGCAGAAATAAATGCCGCCTAAGGTTTGCAGTGCCTCACATCTGTGTTTGGCGCACTGTAAAAGTTTGGTGTATTAGTGAGGCGCCAAACGTGTATTTGGCATATAGTAATAGCCGGCACACCACAGGTCTTGCTGAGAGTGGTGGTGCAATATACAAGATCACTACCATAGTTTCTATTCACTGACATGCTATTCTAATACCTTTTATTTTATTTCTAGTCTGGTATGATGTGTTTGCAATCGTTGATAATACTACGATAACGTAAATACATGACTGAGAATGGGATTTATGGTAGATGCTGTATTGGTTTAATTAATTTATATTATTTAATTTAAATGAATTTTACATTATTTAAATCTTAAATACATTTTATAGGAGATAATTTTATCTTTTTGGGATCTTATATAATTTTATATTAATTTTATATTACATAATTTATTATGAAATTTATATAATTAAATTTTATATAGTTTGATAATTATCATAAATTACTTTTTATTATTTTACTTTTCCCTAATGGCAAATCTATTTCCACCACGACAACTCAGGCTCAGGCAGACCACATTAAAATAGGTTTGCCTGTCCAAGCAGTAATGGTGTGTTCACACTGCATTTTTCCGGATATATTTCGGGGCGTAATTGAGCTTCAATGTGGCCCAAAATATGTCCTGTAATTACGGTAATCATAGTTTTCATTCGCTATGATTACCTTCCGTCTTCCCCGCCGCTTACTGAACACACGTCACTTCTGTGCGGTGTATATGTGGCAGGGAGGATGAAAGTGAATGGGCCAGCTGGGGTCCGCCCCCCCTGCTCTTTAGTAGAACATATTGATCAGCGCATTCTTCTAAACACACGCTGTCTTGCAGCGCCCACAGGTAAGCGCTGCAAGACGCCATGTGAACATACCCTAATGCGCCTAGTTTTGCTAAGCCACACTCATAAATGTGTCTAATATTATGAATGTGGTGTGACATGCCCCCAGAACCTCCCCAGAATGCCCCACATCTTGATGATTACAAAGGGGTTCGGCCAAGCGAAAAATGCTCAAACATGTTCATTAATTCCCCATACGGGGGGAAAATTAGGCAAAAATCCTTTGGGCCAATTTTAAGCCAAAATTAAAAAGATTTTCAAATGTTCCAAAAAAATAAATTTTAAGAAATTTTGGAAAGTTTAAAAATGTGCATGGATTTTGGAAAGATTTGGGGTTTGTAGAAATGTTTTTCTAAAACCCTTTTTTTGCCATGCAACCAATAATCCCTTTTTTTTTCATTTCATATATACTTAAAAAAATTTAAAAGGGAACCTCTGATTGGTTTTTTTGGACAAAAAAAGGTGTTTTAGACCTAGACGTTTTCATACATGTGGCCCGGGTTGCGACACGGCATTCTAAATACTTTAACATGTAAATGTGCTAGTATGTATGTCTTACGAACAAGGAATTTTCAGCACCGGCTCGGGGTAAATTAGGAAAGGTTGGTGTTAAAAAAAACACCATTTAAATTGGACAAAGAAAAAAAGGTTTTAAAATCACAAAAACACTCTCTTTTTTGACGCTTTTTTAGGCAGTTAGAGGGCCCTTAGTATAACACAATCATAGTAAACAAAACCAAATTATAACCACTTCCTAAAAAAGAAATTAGCGAAAGCACTGAATTTAACTTTTTACATGGTGTATAAAAACATTGTTTGAAATTAATAATGACTATAAAATGTACACTAAAATTTATGCAAACAGATTAATACAGAAATATGACATTATTTAATTTTAAATATACAAAAGGCCGATCAAAAATTCGCCGAAGGATATCTGTACAAAAAAAAAGAATCCAAGGGGCTCCTCTATAGGTGAGTAACCCTCTCCAATCCCCCCAGGGGGGGGGGGGGGGGTTTTTAACCTGTTCTATAGCCCTAACACGAAAAAACCAGATCCCCTGATGATGCTCTAAAGTGCTTGGACCCCCCGAAGCTTTTACTAGTTGCTAACGCTAAAAAGCCCCAAAATTCTCAATTAGGCTTTGTGGTAAGCCAATATATGGACTCACATTGATCACACCAAATCAATTAAAAACATGATCCGTGGCAATTTTGAATGGGGTATATATATGATTTTTTTGGTGCAGGGAAAAAAACTTTTCCCTTTTGATCAAATTTTGCAAGATTGCATCTCTCTTCCCACTTGAAAGACCTTTTAAATCTAACCATCCTTGTTTTTTCTGAGCGTTCTTTAAACACTCGGTGGAAAATTTTTTCCCTTTTGTTTTGACTTAGTGGAAAAAAATCGCAACCCTTTTTAAAAAAAATTTTTTCGTACAAAGGATCATCGGGTAGGGAGATATTTTTTAAAAAAATTTTAAAACATAAAAATTTTTGGCGAAAAAAGGTGTTATGAAACTTAATTTGAGGTCATTATAGATTTGGGGTTAGAATTATGTAACAATTCGACCTTTGTTTGGTTTCCATTTTGGGAATAGCCTTTGATTTGATACATTGTACCCCTTTGTTTGAGTCATCAGATATGATGGTTTTCCCCCTTTCATAGCATGTTTGTGCTACAATTTCGTTGGCCCTTATAAACTCTCCTACAGGTAAGTGTTATGACATTTCGGATGACAGCTGGGGGCCAATATCCCATTTCCCCGAAATGGGTTTTTTGTATGGCAGGTGTTAACTTTCCCCTTTTGAATTTTGCGTTATTTTTAAAACCAAAAAGTAATTTCGATTTTTTTGCTTTTCCCAAGAAAATTTAGGTTTTCTTGATTACCGTTTAAAAATCTACAAAAATTTTGGGGGTTGCAGCAGGTGAACCTTTCCATTAATCAAGGTATCTCTATGTACCTGCTGTAAAAAAAAATGTCTTCTGAAAGGGTTTTGGGTGGAAAAAATGAATTTCTCCTCCCCCCAAGCAAAGAAAATGTTTGCAAATGATGGGGAGAAACACGAGCCCATTGGCAACCCGAATTTTCTAAAAAAAAATTTTTATCAAATAAAAAATAAATTTTGCGTAACAAAATTTTTACCCAAATGTAACAATGTATTTTTTAATGGTTTTCATCTAATTGTGTTTTTTTTTAATTGACAATTCAAAGGGTTAATGCCAAAGAGTGTGGAATGGGAAATGTAAATGCCGATATGTCACAAGAACCCAGTTTAAAAGTATTCCAAAAGGTGTTCTCTAGATATTTGAAAATATTCCGGGAATCCCTTAGTAGCTAGGGGCGAGTACCAAAGGTTTTAATGTCTATCTACCCCCAAAACTCAATTTCAAGATTTGGTCCAGCAGAATTATAGGGCGAATGATGGTGGGGAAAAAAACCCCCTTTTGGGGGTTTTTTTTGGAAAAGCGTGGGAAAATTTGGGGAATTTTGGAAATTTAATGTCATTTCTTTTTTGTTTAGCTGTGAAATATTTAGGGGATAACCCTCCCCCAAAAATTTTTTTTTTACCCGGGGGGGAAACATTTGTGGGGTCGATGATAAAAGACTATAATATCTTATCACTAAGCATTTTTAGAATTTCTCTATGATATAGATCTTTTTCCAAAATTGTAGTGAACTACCCTTGTCGATGACGAATTTGAGTAGGGATTGCCAAGTTCCCTTTGAGCCCAAATTTTATTGGGGTGTGAATTATTTTTTTTATTTTTATTTTGTTTTGTAAATTTTTCAGATCCTGTTCCACTAAAACTGAAAGTCACCCTAATTTTTTTCCTAAATTCAAGGGGAAAATCGAATTTAGATTTACATGTTCTGAACTGAATTTGATTAAGTTTATAAATCATTTTAAACTTTTAAGAAAAGGGGTAGATCTTGTTCAAAAAATTCAAACCCTAGGGAAAAATCTTGATTTGTTTTATCGGTTTATCCACTAATTGGAATCTCCTCACAAAAAAATGTCTTTTTACAGTTAGTGCTCTGACAAACGTTCACTTTTTTCATTGTAAAAAAAAAAAGGCAAATCCGTGGAGGGGAAAAAAATTAAGACCCTTATTAATACTGAAAAGGGATTCTGATCTAGAATCATGCAATAATTCATTCAATATTTGAGAACAGTGGATTCAGTGGAGGCTTCTCTTTCTGCAACTTCATCTAGCGAAGATTCCTTGATGTATTCCGATTTTGATGATTGTGCGCGGTGCCTCCTGTTCTTCTTCCCCGCCCTCCTCGTGCGTTTGGTGGATGCATATGTCCTTGTGCTCCTCTTGCGTTATGTATGTCTTACTGCGGTTCATACACTTGGCGCATTGTAGGTTTAATCCTAGCGCCACATAGCGCAATGGTTGGGGCACAAGAGAAAACCATTGAATTCCTGACAGCTAGGGTCGTGCTTACTGATGTTAATTATTAAACTATAGTTAATAAAATAATTTATAATATAAAATGAATACGAAATTATATAATGTTATATAATTTATGTTATGTATGTAACCCCCTTGAATGTACAGCGCCCTGGAATCAATGGCGCTTTAAAATACTTAATAATAATAATATAATATAATATAAAATTAATGTCTAATTAAACAGTAAAAAATAAATAAAATTCATAATAAATTATATATTTTAAAATGAATAATAATTTGCAGCATCTACAATAAATTCCATTATTATAGTTTTATCAGTGATTAAAAACAGGCTAGAAATAAAAGAAAAACCATTAGAATAGCATGTCAGTGAATAGAACTATGGTAATGATCTTGCTTCGTGGTCCACAGGTCCCAGCAAGACCTGTGCTGTGCTGGCTCTTGCTGTATGTGGAATAAAGGGTGAGAGCAGCAAAAAAAAATTCAACACTGATCACCATCTGATTAAAATGAGTTTAATTTACTGTAATAAAAATGAAAAATAAAAATATCTGAACAAAATTTTATTATAAACAATTATTTTTTATTATAAAATCAACTCAATGAACTGCACAAGTCTCTATACAGAAGAGAAGTAACAGTTAGAATATAAATATTACACTTCTTGAAGGGGTTTTCTCGCTACAAAGATCATATCTTAATGATGGGGACAGTAAAAATAATGCACTTTTGCAATTGGTTTGTATTACCTAAATCATTTAGTATAAAAGCTATTAGATAATCTGTAAGTGTCTAGAGCTAAATCGAAAGTCTGCGGTCGGACCATGCCCCTTTCCTGTGAATGACTGCCTGATGTTTAGTTCAGCCCTGTTCGGGACATGCTTTCTGTGGGGGACACGCCCCCTGTGCTGTGATTGGCTGCCTGCATTCTCTGTGATTACTCCCCTCGGAGCTGTGTGAAACTATAACTGGCTTTATGAGCTTTCTGTGCTAGCTGCTGTCTGTGTGTTCTCATTATCCTCCTCTCACTCCTCTCTAAGCTGTGTAATAAAGGCATCCTGAGATCTTTCTGCTTCTCTCACAGTGATAGCTCTATGTGAAGGATCTGGGCAATTACTCTTTATCTGCCAGATATGACACATCCAAAGAAAACACCCTTATACACTCTGCTCCCCCCTCAAATATAACACAACCTTATACAGTCTGTTCCCCTCTACCTCCTGGGGAGAGCAGAGTGCATGTCTCACATTTGTTTCATCATCTCAGGCTGTATGTATAAATGTTTACAGCAATACAGGTGTTCTGGTTACAAGGTTCCTGGGAGGGAGGTTACAGCTCTCCAGGCATGAGAACTGACCACTGCAGAAGGTGTGCAGAGCTGTGACATCCTCTCCCATCCACTGCTCACACAGAATGATGATGTCATCACTCTTCAGTGAGGGAACACATGCCTACTGGGAGGAGAGACATGCCCCTGGATTTGAAGCTGTAAGCTGGAGAGATAGGATTTGAAACTGTAAGCTGCAAAAGCTTGTAGTGAGAAAAACCCTTTAAGTATGATTGACAGTAATAGTTACTTATCTCTTGCAACATAAGTTGAGAAATAATTGATATTTGCTGGAATAATGGCAAATCTAGTTAGTCTACGACAACTTTGGCCACATTCAGACCACTTTTAACTTAACCTAGCTGCTAGGACAATAATGGGCCTACTTTTGCTGTTCCACATTCATAAATGTGTCTAATACTATTAATCTGGTGCGAAACCCCTCCACAACTCCCCAACATCTTTGGGCATTCAAAAGTGTCGAGCCTGGCTCAGATTGCGGCAAAGTTGGATGTACGATTGTACATACATCTATAGAACAGGGCTACACCAGGGGCCACATGTATGACACTGTCTAGGTCTAAAACTCACTCTTTTGCCCATTGAGACCTATGGGAAAAAAAGTGGGTTTAGACCTAAACAGGTTCATACATGTGGCCCCAGGTTTTTGAGTTCTAATCACACCAAAATAATGGTGCAGCCCCATTCATACATGTCGCCCTTTGTGTCCTATTATATTTAACGGGAACAAAATAAGTTTTATACCATAATTGATGGTTTCCATGCAAATTCCACAGTGAAATCTGCCTCACAAAATTAGAATCTGGGGGCAAAATCTAAAAAAAAAAATCTGATGTGTGCATAGGACCTATTTTCAAATACTATATCACCAGTTATGAGAATATGCAATATAAAGATGCTCTAGTAACTGCTGTGTTTTTAATATTTATAGTGCTTACAGGGTAATAAAATGGTATATAAGAAAGGCTTTATCTTCTTTCTCCCTTCCTACTCAACCTCTACATCAGATCAATCCATCATGGTCCATGGCTCCACGTTCTCCCCAATACCAAAAGTCTTCTGCACTGGGATGACCTTTGACTCTGCCCTGTCTTTCAAACTACACATCCAAGCTCTTACCACGTCCTGCCTCTTTCACCTGTAACACATTTCCCAAGTCCACTTCTTTTTTGACTTTGACTCTTTAAAAATGCTTCTGCCTGTACTTATAAAATAATTACCTATAATCTGCAATAAAATATGTCAATAAGTTTTAGGTCTGATGCCCATCTACATCAGAGGTTCCATTCAGAGCCTCTATTGCAGAGTCTTTGGGGAGTCTATTAGAAAATGGACACCAGGGGTTCCCAACAGACCCCATTGACTACAACAGGATCCATCATATTTCCGTCCTAATGGCCATCATTTTAACAGAAAAAATATTTGGCCAATAGTAAACAGTGTATCCTTCTGTATTGATTTAGAAGTCCCTAAGTGGACAACTGCTAAGTTGTTTATTGCTAAAATAAATACTGTATATATTTATATACCTGGTAGAAGAAACAAATCTGCATACTGCATAGACCCTCAGAATTTCTATTTAATAACCCTTACAGTAAAATGTACAACTTATTTATAATTAGGTATGGGTGAATCAATTCATCAGGTTTTTAGGTTCTATTGCTACTCAGAGTGGTCATATTTTGAAGAATTGGTGAGAAATGTATTTCTATTATTAAATACAAATTGTGGAAAATATTTTTCACTGGCCTTTATATCCAATTGTCTACATGAAGACTCTCCTTTTTCCATGAAAGCCAACATTTAGGGTGACATGTATGAAAGGGGTTTTCACCCTTTTTATGGCATACAGTGCACCTAACTGAGCAGTCTACAATGACTCATGCACCTAATGAATGTATTAGGCACATTGTTCATAAGACTTGACACTTTCTAATGCGCCCAACATGAAGGGGTGTTCTGGGGGTGTGTTGCACCACACTCGTAATATTAGACACATCTATGAATGTGGTTCGGCAAAACTAGGCGCATTACTGCTCCGACAGGCAGACCTATCTCAATGTGCTCTGCCTGAGCCTGAGGAGTCAAAGTGGAGCTAGATTTGCTGTAAGGGGAAAAAATGTACCTTATTTCTCAACTTACACCAGTACATTACTAAAAAGTAATTTATTATAATTATCAAACTGTATAAAATTTAATTATTTAAATTTAATGAAAAATATGATCATACAAATTAATATAAAAATATATAATATCCCCAAAATATAAAAATATCTCCTATAAAATGTTTTTAAAATTAATAGAATCTAAAACAAAATTTATATTAAAACCCCCATTGATTATGATGTTCAGAGTTTTATATTTAAAATTTTTACTACATTAAGTCAGCACAGCACAGGTATTTCTGGGACATGTGGTCCTCCAAGCAGGATCTTTCTCACAGTTTCTATTCACTGACATGCTATTCTAATGACTTCTCTTATTTCCAACCTGTCTATAACCATAATACATGTAGGTGCATTACTTATGCACCTAAGTTTTGTAATGCGCCTAACACATAGGCGAGGCACGTTGGACTTAAAACCATTTATGAACGCACAAAAAACACTTTCCTACATCAGACGCATTATATACTGAAAATGAGACTCGACTATTTACTTCGACACACTTTCCTTCATACATGTCACCTTTAAATTTTAACTTTCTATACTTCCAGTATTCAATGTTACATATATAGTTTTCCAAGATTGATGAAGTTCTAGTTTATTTTATTAAGGTATCTTTAAGTACTGTTTAACTTTGTTTGCCCTAGACGTTTTAAAAAAAAGAGATACATAAAATGTTCAAGCTTGTAAACAAGGATTAATAGACACGAAACAAAGTTCAAACTTCAGAGCTGATGTAAGCTAAAAAAAATGCCACAGGTAACACGAAGGAGAATGAGAATGTACAGAGGACAATGATACTAATTCAAACATTGAACCTGCAGTTGATTAAAAAGCATCCACATGCTCTAACTGGTAGTGACCCTCAGTTTGTACTGTGTAATAGGGACAACAATTTCCTAACATATACAGTAACTTTTATTTGAATTTGCCCCCTTACCATAATTTCATGTGACCAAAGCCAATATAACAGACCTTCATTTTGTATATCATAATTCTTTATGTGCACCCTGTATTTTGCTCTGTATAACAAGGATATGTTAACCTTATTACACATTTTCAACAATTATATACAATTAATCATTAGGATGGGGCAGGTAAATATAACCACAAATGCAGAATTGTAACTACACTTTTCTTTATTTGGGGTAATGATTCAGTTTGTTGCCCTAGCCATGTGTCAAATTCCATGGATTAGCTAGAGTATTCTGATTTCTAACCCACTAATCAACACCACTGCCTAGAAAGTAAAGAAAATTTTAATTAAAGTAAGCAGCATGTAGTGACCTTAACTTTTCTATTCCTGTATAAAGACACTAAGAAAATAAAATCACTAATCATTGGTGGTGAAAGAATAGTGATAAGTATATCCTAACAGATTCCCATACATTTTACATGTACAGGTTCTAAAGTAATTTCATATAAATCTTAAAAAAAAAACATCAGAAGTAAAAAATCAATAATGATACTAGGCAAACATGTTAAAAATAATAAAATAAGGAACACAAATATTTTTTCAAAAAATTTGTTTTTTCACTTTGGCGCAGGCCAGCTTTGTTGATAGATCTACTTTGCAGTTAAATTTGAATACAGCAATTTTATAGTCACACCCGGTGAAAATTTATAGGTGCCAAAAATATCTTGTATTATCCCAAAACTTTTTCCGATACGTTTTTTTTCACTTTGGCCCCGGCCCAAACTTTTTTTGATAGTTTCTTCTTTGCAGTTTTATTTGAATCCGGGCAATTTTGTTTTGATTTGAGGGATTTGAAAAATTCTTTGATTTGCCGTTTTTTAATAAGAGATTTTCCCAAACCCCCTTTTCCCCTCCCTTTCTCAAATTTTTTTTATTTCGAAAATTGGAGCGAAATTCAGGTGGAAAGCGAGCAAAGAGGGGGGTAGGCCGGGGAGGTAAAGGTATGGGGAAAAGGTGTCCTTCCATTGCTGGCACAACACCCCATGCCAGGGGATCGTAAAGTTGCAGGATCGCCCGGGGCCTGTCATCGCGGGTCGGGGGCCCCTGTGAATCTCAGTAACGAAAGCGTCCCAAATCTGTCCTTCATGGTTTTAATGAAACCCTGTATCCAGCAGTTTTACCTCCTCGTCCTCCCATCACGGCCACAAAATTCGTCACCCAGCATCACCGCATCCCGTCCAACAAAAAGCGCCCAAATGTCAACTCGTGAAACCCCCCATGTGGATAATCCTTTTTCTAAAGGGACCTCTTTGAGAAAAAAAGGGGTTGGGGTCAGAAGGCATGTTTAAAAAAATCAAAGGCCAAAGGGGTATTTTTCTGCTCTGACCCCAGTTACTGATGCCATCAGAGGAGGAGAAGGAAACCCGGGCAATCGGGAAAAACCCGGGCGGTCGGGAAAAGCCCTTTCAGTCCCCCTTTCTTGTACCCCCCAGCTCCCCGGGGGGCAGAAAGTCAGGGGCGACCCAAATCACCTTTTGGGTTTATGATGTTTTGGGGGGGAGACATTGGGATCCCAACGTGTCTTTTCAGCAGGGAAATTTTCTTGGCCCATCGCTTAAACACTCGAAGGGGGAGGAAGACTGGGGTAGTGCAGACGGGTTCCCGCCAAAAAAAAGGGGGGGGCGGTCGCAAAATCCCCTGATATGGGTTCCCCCAGCCACGGTCAGCGCAAAACCCCCCCCCTTTGCTTATCGCTTTTCAAAAAAGGGCCAAAGGCCTCTCAAGCCTGGGCCCCCTTTGACCAAACCCCTATTCACCCAAAAGGGTGTCATATGACGGGCCCAAATTTCCCTAAACCATAAGTAAAAGGCAAGAACCTTAGGTGGTTAACCACCCCCCAAAAATGTTAGTACATGAGCCCAAAGCATGAGTTGAAATGGAGGGGAAAAACTTTGGGCCAAAAAAAAACCCCAAATGAGCCGGGCCCCAACCCCCTGTCACACCCTCTGTCTCCCCCCTCCTCCTTGCCCCCACCCAAACGTTCCTCAGCTGCCCCCTGTCTCCCCAGATCATGAAAAAGGGTTTAATCCCCTTCAGCCCCCGAGGAGGGACGGACACAGATGGGGGACACGGAGCCTTTTTCCCCTGTCAAATCCACAAGGCCCCCAAAAGTTTCACAATTCCCCTCGGTCTTTATTAGGCAGTGGGTTTTGGGGGGGGGGGGCCAGAACTAGTGCCAAAGGGGGGCAAACAGCTCTCAGGGGCATTTATCCCCAGGCAAGTCAGGGCTGGGGTTAAAAACCCGTGCCGGGGGTAGCGGAGGAGTAGGACGGGGGGGGAGGAAAAGGTATTCCCAGAAACCGAAAGTTTTCCGAGCCCCGCCTTGGGTTTAAAAGGGGTTTTGGCCCCCGAATTTGAGGCGGGGGGAAAGATGAGGGGAAGGGTCCCGTTTTTCTAGTGCCCCTGACCTAAAGCTTGGGAAAAAAAGGCCCACTCTCACATGAGTTTGGATGCTCCATTTCCTCCAACATGACCCCCGCATTAAGGCCAAAAAAAGAACAACAGTTACGGGGGCCACCCCCGGATCCCGGTAAAAAACAAAACCCCAACTTTCCCTTTCCACCCACCCAAATAGAGAGTAAATGCAGGAAAGGGACCTTGCTGATTGTAAAACTGGAGACATCTGTTGCGTCGCTTCACTTTCCCCAAAAAATGTCACGGGTGGAACAACATCAGCGCGTGACAGCAGTAGATGCCAAGTGCCTTTTGGGGCAGCAGCGCGCGGGGCAAGGTGCAGAAGCCTAAGGGGTGACCTTGGCAATCTTTTTTTTCCCACCCCCACCAAGCATGAAATGCGGGGGCACCATCCAACAACGAGCCCCTTTAAAACATGGTGCACGACTATCTGCTCCAACACCGATGTTTTTGGTTTGGTTCCGGACCCAAGGGCTTCGGGGTACCAAAATGGCAAAATGGCCCGAGTTTCCCTCGCCATGCCATAGAGGGTTTCTTCCCCAGCACCCAGCTCAATTTTAAGCAACCTTCAGACAGTGGAGGAGTCATTACAGACAACGCATCCGGCTTTCCACGATAAGGGATCGTTTGATTTTTATCAAGATAATCAGGCAGGGATCTCTGATGAGTTGTGGCCCCAATTTGGAGGTCCCCGTTTATTGCCGGTCTATAACTTTCCCTCTTAAAAACAAAATGGTCCTTTAAAAACTTTTTTTTAAAATGATTTTTTCTTTGCTTTTTTTAAATTCTTTTCCCAACATTAATTTGCTGGTTTTGTGTGGGGGAGACTGTAAAAAAAGAAAGGGTTTTCATACAACAGTATTCCCATTTATCATTTATCTTTAGAAGTTTTCGCATTGTCAATGGTTTTGAGTCTGTTGCTGGGATCAGCTAAAATTTAATGGCCCTTTTGGAACAAATGTTGCTTTTAAGGGGCATTTCTCCCTCACAATTTTTAATAGGGCTGAAAGTCATATTTATAATTTTTTGGGGGTCATGTACTGTGAATACAGCAATAATCATGTCCTTTGGAACAAAAATGTGGTTTTTAAGGGGCTTTTTTTCCCTCAAAATTTTTTAATAGTGGCTGAAAAGTCAATTAATTTTTTGGGGGTCTTTCTTGGTACACAATAATCGGGCCCCTTTGGAACAGAAATGGGGTTTTTAAGTGGCATTTTTTCCCTCACAATTTTTTAATAGTGGCTGAAAAGTCATTTTAAAATTTTTTTTGGGGCATGAGCTGGAGATACAGCAATAATCATGGTCCTTTGGAACGAAATGTGGCTCAAGGCATTTCCCTCACAATTTTTAACAGTGCTAGAAGTATTTTTATAATTTTTGGGTCATGTGTTTAAAATGAAAATAACAGGCCCTATTATAAAAAAAATGTTGTTTCCTAAAACATTTGTTCTTCACAATTGTCCAAAGGGGCTCAAGGGTCTGTTTAAATTTTTTGGGGGATTTTGCTTTGAAATGCAGCTATAACGGGTCCTATTAAAAAAAAGTTGTTTCTAACAGACATTTTTTCTTCACAATTGTAAGAGTGGCTCAATGGGAAAGGTGCTGTCAAAACAGGAATAGGGGAGGGCCTGTTAAGGACACATATTCAAAATAATTGTTTTTGCAAGATCTTTAACATGCTACAAACCTGATTTAACAACCATTTAATACAATTAAAAAAAGAGAAACAAAAACAGGTGGTTCCATCCTTTTTAAAAATGTGTTTTTAGAATTAAACACAAAAAAAAATTGCATGAACAAAATAGTGGTAAAAAATTCCTCTAATTGTAAAGGGGGGTAAAGGAAAACTTGACCGATTTAGGTTTTTTTTAAGGACATGGAGTATGGGGCCGGTAGAGAACAAAGTACAGAGACAAATTTCCCCCGCAGTTGATAAAATAAGAAAAGAATGCCAAGAAAAAAGGGCACCTGGGGGTAACAGGAGCGTTTTCCCCCAGTATTTTAAGTGAAGCTCAATTGGTCCCCACCATACGAGGGCAAGCGCACCCAGGACAGGGACAGTATATGTCCAGTGAAACTAAAAGGGGGTTGAAAAACTCCTATTTCCGGACTTTTTAATCTTGGGGCAGACGGTTTAAAAGGGCATTCTGCGGTACAGGACAGATATAGTTAATGTCCCTTAACAAAAATGGTGGTTAAAAACGACTCCTTTTCCCCCCACTTTTTAATTTGGGGTCAGACAGGGTTTAATGGTCATTCTGCGGTCCCGAACAGGTATAGAATGTCCAGTTCAATAAAAGGTGGTTGAAAAATCCTTTTCCCGGCACTTTTTAATTGGGGTCAGACGGGTTTTAAAGGCATTCTGCGGTACGGACAGATATAATCAATTCCTTCAAAAAATGGTGGTTAAAAGATCCCTTTTTCCGGGACTTTTTAATCTGGGGGCATCAGGTTTGGGCTCATCTGTGGGCCCGGACAGGTATAGTCAATGTCCAGTAACCCAAAAAGGGGTTAAAGACTCCTTTTTCCGGCACTTTTTAATCTGGGGTCATGCAGGGTTGGGCTCATGCTGTGGCCCAGGACAGGTATATAAATGTCCAGTGAAACTAAAATGGTGGTTGAAAGACTCCTTTTTCTGGCACTTTTTAATCTGGGATCAGCAGTTTGGGCTCATGCTGTGGCCCAGGACAGGTATAGTCAATGTCCAGTGAAACAAAAATTTGGTGGTTGAAAGACTCCTTTTTTCCCGCACTTTTTAATCTGGGTCATGCAGGTTTGGGGCTCATGCTTGTGACCCAGGACATGTGTAGCCCAATGTCCATTAAATTAAAATGATGGTTGAAAGACTCCTTTTCCCGGCACTTTTAAATCTGGGGGTCATGCAGGTTTGGGGCTCATGCTGCTTTTCCAGGACAGGGATATTCAATGTCCAGTTCAAGTAAAATGATGGTTAAAATCATACTGTTTCCCTGGCACTTTTTAATTTGTGGGTGATGCAGGTTTAAGGGTCATGCTGTGGTACAAGACGGGGATAGTGAAATGGTGTGTGTTTTTTTTTCTGTGGCTTTTATACCTAAGTGTGTTGCCTAAGATGTAGCACGTACCCCATTTGACTGTTGTGGATGTTAATTCCAGCTTCTCCAGCCCTTTTTGGGGTGTAAGAATGAAGGTGTTGTTGCTCTCCCTAAAACTTTAATGGTATCGCTCAAAATCGACCACCCACTTATCGACTATCTTGTCGATGATGGTCGCCCTATCGGCCATCGACGATGTCGATGGTCAACGTAATCGCTCAACAATAAAAATAATAAATAATTTATATATTAACCTTTAAATAAATCTAAAAAAAAAGATTTCTGAAGCCCACTTACTGCTACATCAGCAGAAAAAAAAAAAAAAAAAAAAGAATATAGAATGCAGAGGCAAAAAGCTTATTATTTTAAAAAAAAAAGGATTTTTATTGTGCAAATATAGTAATGTTTAAAAAAATACAAATTTGTTTTTGCTATAGTCATATCTATCGTAGTTTGAAGTTTGCATATTCTTGACCAATGACATTTTATTATACTGTAGCATAAATTTATCTTAACTTTTAAATGGCCTTTGTTGTGATCACATAACATAAAACCCACTGCAGTAAGATATATGTCAAATAAACTTTGTTTCACCCATGTACAGATGTTTTTGGAGTGTGGAGGAAACTGGAGTACTAGGTGGAAGAGCATGCATGCATTGGGAGGGCATTCCACTCCACACATTTCCTTGGTGGGATCCCAGTGCTCCAAAGCAACAACATTAACCAGTGAACCACCATTCAACCACCATTCTGCCCTACTACTAACGTGCAGTAGACAAGTAAAGTAGCAAGGGAAAGTAAAAATGTATCATGGGGTCCTGAAGTGTAATTATACTTTTATGTTTTTAATAGCTAAATGATTAGCTGGCACTTTCACTGCTGAAGTTTGTTGTTGAGGTGGTCTATAACTACACTAATAAATTATTTTTTAAAGCAATGTTTTGGGGGATGTTTATAAATACTAGTAAAGTGTGGTGTGATATTTTTCGCTGTGTAGCAAGCTCTAAATTTATCAATATTGCCCCACCCCTTTCCCTTGCTGGTATATCTAGCATTAACTAAAACACCAGTTTAGAGTTAAAGCTCCAAAAACTTTTAACACATTAATATCTGATAGAAAAAGTGCCTCATGGATTTCAAAGACATGGCATGAAGCCTGACCATCATAGTCCATAGATACAAACAACTAGCGTAAAATACAAATCTGTTCTATTCCTGTACTCTACATGGAAGGGCTTGTGATGATACTATCAGGGGCCCAAACAAAAGAAATAGAATCTGAGGGGATATACATTGGAGAACATTAAATATTTAAAACCCGTACATTTCACTTTAAATCTAAAATTAAGGTGGCTAGCACTGTGATCTTGCACTGTTGTGGTCATAGGTTTAAATCCTATCAAGGACAATATTTGCATGGAATTTCCATGTTATCCCCACATTTGCATGATATTCCCTCAACCACTCTTGTTTTCTTCCACATTGAAAAACCATACTGATTGGTTAATTGACTTTAAATTGGTCCTGTCTTTGGACATGAATTCTATGAAAGCACAACTGTGTCAAAACAAAAGATCTGTTTATTTTCAATGAAGTACAGCTACATGGCCCCAAACTTTTGATCATACTAATCCTAGAAAAATTTAATGGCAGCCCTACTACCGAGAAAAAAATAATGTCTGTCCTTAGAAATCCAGCTTCACTACAAAAAAAATCAGCAAATTTCAAGAGTATCATTTGTTCTTTTCCTGAGTTACATTAATGCATAATTTTTTTACTATCAGATAATGCAAGTGTTTTGGACGCATTCAGTGATAAAGAAGAATACTGACTACTTCAAAGAATATGTTTCTGAAACATTTTAAGAAGATAACCATTGAGCTGCATTCAAGAAAGATTTATTAACAAAGCTCCTAAAACTCTACAAGTTCAACAAGAATCTAATATTTGGAAAATACATCGTACAATGCCAACACAAGCCAGCAATCTCAGGAGCTTTCAACCGGTTACCATTTAATCTAATCCTGAAAGCTAATACTATACTTACCTCAGGCTAGGTGACAGCATAAAATATGGGCACAGTTTCATGCACTAATGAAACTGACTTAAATGATACATGAGGAAAATTAGAAAATAGTACAAAAGCCAATTGCAGTGTAGGTATTATCTAATTTTCTTAAACTTTCCTACTTTCATTAAACATATATTTGCAAGTTTGTCTATGAAGGAAACTGCATTTTCCATACTCTAATTTATTTGTATTACACTGTTTATGGGGTCAAGGTTTTAATATTTGGGTTATTATTATTTTATTTATATGAATTGATTAAAACATTTGGCAATTTTTATAGTAAAATACACATTATTATTGTTTCCATGTAAGTAAGGAATGAATTATTCCTTTTTGGGCAGATGAGCTCATGCCTAATAAGTTCCAAAGTTTGAATCACTCTGGAGAAACAAGGTTTTCCAATATCCTTATAATTTATTTAAAAGATACATAATTATAGTTCAATTACAAGTTATTTTAACTACTTGAAATGATTATAAATGAAAACTTAGGGCCTTATTTCAGAAAACTGTCTAGGTCTAAGACTTTCTTTGTTGCCCATAGCAACCAATCAGAGCTCCCCTTTATTTTTTCAGACCACTTTATGCAATGAAAGGGGAGCTCTGATTGATTTCTATGGGCAACAGAGAGTCTTAGGTTTAGGAAGTTTTCTAACATGAGACACTTAGGGAGACATGTATGAAGGAAGGCGCTTCGAAGTGAATTGTTGAGTCTCATTTTCAGTGTATAATGCGTCTGATGTATGAAAGTGGTTTTTGTGGGTTCAGAAATAGTGTTTAAAGGTTGACGCGCCTCGCCTATGTTTTAGGCGCATTATGGAACTTAGGTGCATTAGTAATGCACCTACCATGTAAAAAGGCTAAAAAGGCTATAGATAGGCTGGAAATTAAAGAAGAGTCATTAGAATAGCATGTCAGTGAATAGAAACTATGGTACTGATCTTGCTTGGTGGACTACAGGTTCCAGCAAGACCTGTGATGTGCTGGCTCTTGCTATATGTGGAATAAAGGATAAGAGCAGCAAAAATCAATTTCAAATTTAATGTAGAAAAAATATAAAATGGTAAAATCTGAACAACAACATCAGTGGGTTATTTAATGTAAAATTAGTTGTAGATTCTATTAAATGCAAATGCATTTTATAGGAGATATTTCTATATTTTTGGGATATTATATATTTTTATATAAATTTTATATAACTTTTTTTATTAAATTAAAATAATTTAATTTTATATAGTTTGATAGTTATCAGAAATTATCTTTTATTATTGCACTGGTGTAAGTTGAGAAATATTGGACATTTTTGCCCCTTACAGCAAACCTAGCTTCATTTCGACTCCTCAGGCTCAGGCAGACCACATTAAAATAGGCCTGCCTGTCCGAGCAGTAATGCGCCTAGTTTTGCTGAACCACATTCATATATATAGTTACATTGTTACATAGTTTGTCAGGCCGAAAAAAGACAACGTTCAGCCTATTGTGCTAAAGTGTTGCTAAAGTGTTGAAGTGTTAAAATGTTGATCCAGAGGAAGGCAAAAACCCCCTTGAGGTAGAAGCCAATTGTTAGGGAAAAAATTCCTTCCTGACTCCAATCTGGCAATCGGAATAAATCCCTGGATCAATGACCCCTCTCTAGAATCCTAGTCACTATAACTTGTTATATTACATGTAGAAATGTATCCAGACCCTTCTACAGAATCCCAGTCACTATAACTTGTTATATTACATCTAGAAATGTATCCAGACCTTTCTCCAGAATCCTAGTCACTATAACTTGTTATATTACATCTAGAAATGTATCCAGACCCAAGAAATGTATGTGTCTAATATTAGGAGTGTGGTGCTACACGCACCCAGAACGTCCTAAGAACGCCCCCTCATGTTAGGCACATTAGAAAGTGTTGAGTCTTACAAACAATACTAGGTGCATTACTGCTCGAACAGGCAGACCTATTTCAATGTGGTCTGCCTGAGCCTGAGGAGTTGAAGTGAAGCTAGATTTGCTGTTAGGGAAAAAAGTGTTCAATATTTCTCAATTTACACCAGAACAATGATTAAAATTAATTTCCGATAATTATCAAACTGTATCAAATTAAATTATTAAGTTATGAAAAATTTGATCATTTAAAATTAATATGAAAATATATAATATCCCCAAAATAGAAAATATCTCCTATAAAATGTATTTCAAATGATTAGAGTCTAAAGCTAATTTTACATTAAATAGCCCACTGATTATGTTGTCAAATTATTTAATATTAAAATATTTAACTACATTAAATTTGAAATTAATTTTTACTGCTCTCACCTTTTATTCTACATACAGCAAGAGCCAGCACACCACAAGTCTTACTGGGACCTGTGGTCCTCCAAACTAGATCAGTACTATAGTTTCTATTCACTGACATGCTATTCTAATTACTTTTCAGCCTATCTATCGCCTTTATACATGTTTGGAGCATTACTAATGCGCCTAAGTTCCATAATGCACTAACACACAGGTGAGGTGCGATGAATTTTAAGCACCATTTATGAATGCACAAAAATCACTTTCATACATTCAGGCGCATTATACACTGAAAAAAAGATGAGAAAATGAACTTTGATGCGCCTAGTTTCATACATGTCTCCCTTAATGCCTATAAATTGCAGATGCAGCATTGCTGGATTATGTGAATTTTATTTTATTAAAGCATACTCATTTTTCTAATCAGATTCACTTTGTCCCTTCTGTTCTGATTTCATGCAATGCAGTTCTCCAGTGGGTAGTACTAACCCTTGGCTTTGTTTGCAATGAGCCTTCTTATTCATACTATGTAATGCAAGAATGCAGGATGGCTATAATATTATGACACCTCTTTGAGTAAAGGACAGCCATGTTACATGGCTGTATACGTATATATTTTCAGGTCATATTTTTATTTTAGCAAAGCATAATCTTCAAAGACAAAAATTATCACAATAGCCATACATTTAAGAATCATAATTTAGAGCAGCCATTAAAATTAGTTTTTTTGTTTATTTTCCTTCAGTGAATTTATAATGTTACTGATAGAACATGGCTGCTCGTCATCAGTTTCAAAAATACTTCATTTTTGCTAAATAGCGAAACATAGAAAAATAATATCTATAAGGAAAATAGACACAATGACCAGATATTGGTTATTTATCGATCTACTTGTTTACTGGTTTATGAAACTTTTAAGTATTGCATAAACAACCCTCATAAAGTGTCAGAATAAAAGGTACTAATAGGGAGGGAGTCCAATTTACATAGTAAATAACTATTTGTATAGTAAAGTGAAAACCAATAAGAAACCACTTTGTCTTTCAATTTCTATGGAGCAAGAACAAATTGGTAAGATAGGCCATCAATATGTGATAAGTGTGGGTCTCATCTACGATAACGATAACTGATGTTCTCAGCCGGATACTTACTGAGTTATCGTAGTATTATCAGTGGTTACATACCTACACCTGTCACAGAAGACTAGAAATAACATAAAAACTGTTAGAGTAGCATGTCAGTGAATAGAAACTATCGTTGTGAACTTGCTTGGCACACTTCAGATGCAAAGAGGTCTTGGATGTCTGCTACTGATGTAGAATTGCCGCATTCAAAAGTGACGGGTCTAACACACAATGTGCCGGATTTTGGCGTATGTCTGTTCATCTATCAAACATGGCTACAACAGATTTTTTTGGCTCTACATATGTATGGTACCATTTGATTACAATTTGTTTCATTTAATTTAGTAAAAATGAAAACATAAATTTGAACAAAATGAATGCTCCTAAAAATTGTATATACCATGTAAAATCCTGACCTACTAACCCACTGACCTATATTTCAATGAACGAAAATTTATTTAAAATCTAAACGAGTAAAAATAAATATTTTAAAAAATTCTAAGCAGAAAAATTTAAAATTTAAAAATCTGAGCAAAACTTTACAATTAACATATATTTTTATTTGGAATTCAACTCATTGAACTGCATTTGTGTCTATGGAGAAGAACAGAAGCTTGCAATCAATTATACTTTTAAACATTTCTTTTTCTACTAGGTCACTATTCTCTCCTTCCTACATAACTTTCAATCTCAATTTGTGGTTAGAATGTTGCAAAAGATAAGTAGCATAGTTAAGAACAGTTACCTTTGTTTTTTTCCTCTCTTCTCTATAAACTAATGCAGTTTATTGAGTTTAATTTGTAATAAAAAATTAATTATCTTAATTATAAAATTATGTTCATTTTTTACATTTTTGGTTGTATCTAATTAAAATCTTAGAAAATATAATTTTTTATATTCTAAGTTAATTTCCGTTCATCCAAATGTAGGTTAGTGGGTCAGTAGGTCAGGATTTTGCTTACTGTATAACATTTTAAGAAACATTTTTTTCACGCCAATATTTTAAAATAATTTTTTGCTAAATTTTAATCAGATGTTGATCACCGTTGAAATTTCCTGCTCTCAGTCTGCATTCTACATACGGCAGTTACCGACACCTGAGGTCTCCCGGGATTTGAGGCGCACCAAGCAAGATCCCAACGATAATTTGTATTCACTGACACGCTATTCTAACAGCTTGTATTTTATTTATGGCATGCTGTGATTACGGATAATATTATGATAACTCTGTAATTACCCGGTTGAGAATGAGAGTTACCATAGATGCTATATAGGTTTGAGAATTTTATATTATAAAATTTGATATCAATTTCTTATTATTTATTTTTAGATTAATTTTAAATTATATAATTTTTCAAAGTTTGATAATTATCATTAGTTAGTTTTTATTACTTTAGGGGTGTTAGTTGGGTAAGAATTGTTTTGTTGTTTTCACCCTGTTGGCAATTACCGTTTTTTCTACTACAACTTTGGTCTCAAATAGGCCACTTTTAAATTGGTCTAGCCTGTATCAACAGTTTTGTGCCACATTTTAGTGTGACACATTCATAAATGTATCTAATCATAAGAATCTAGTGTGACGCCCCCGCAGAATTGGTGCATTCAAAAGTGACGAGTCTGTCGCACAATGTGCTAGTTTTTGGTGTATGACTGTCCATACATCTATCAAACAGGGCTACAACAGGTTTTTTGGCTCAAAGTATGCCAGAAACCTGTCACAGCCTCGTTTGTCTCCCTTTATAAACTCACTTTTAGTTTACGCCTACGTAGTAAATATATACTGTAGGTTATTGTCTACACATGTTAGTACACAATATACATTTAAACATCTATGAAAAGGTTTACATAGAGTTAGAAAAAAAAGTAAATTTCCCCTCCTCACTAAAAATAGCACATTTCTTTTTCATGACTCATGTCTTATTTGGCAGTTCAGTTTCATTAATTTGAATGTCATACTAGACATGAACCATGGACAGCATGGTGCTGTTTTTTGGAAATGAAAGGGGTTTTGCCACAAAGTCATTTCATACCTCGTAAATCCATCTTCAATTTTAAGTGTCCTCATATGGGGATGTGTGTGTTTTTTTTTTTTTTTTTTTAATACCATATCATGTTATCCAGCAGGCTGACATCACCAGCCTTTCTCTACAGTGTGCTCACTCTAATCAAATAAAGGTCTATGTATGTAAAGTGCTCTGAGTGGGTACAAAGTAGCCGAGTTGTTAGAGATTCTGCCTTCCCATATAGAGGTCCTAAGCTCAAATACATGCAGGAGCCAAACATATATATATATTTTATTTTGTCTTAATGCACATAACTGATTGAGGTTTCTTTTTTCTTTTTATTTATTTGCACTGTTTGACTACTTACTAAGGAGAACACAGGACAGGAGTAGAATGACAGCACCTGGGGTTCAACACTCGTTGAGCAGCAAGTTAGTGTATATGATTACTTAGCAGGAAAGAGATGGGCAATAGCTGCCTGAGAGAAGAGGAGATGTCTGAGCATGTGCAGCCAGGCCTGAGGAGCTCTTGTCCCTGGTCATGGCCCCTGGAGACTAGCTATACACTATGGATCACTAAAATAGCAGCTAAAACAAAAATGGTAAAGAATTTGTAGCAATGATGAAAGCTGAAAATGTTTATTATTTATCATTTGCAAGCTTCCTACATCAATTTTACTTTGTGGCAAAACTCCTTTAAAAGCTGGTCCTATTTTCTAATCCCAAATAGCCTCTTTAAGATGCAGTTAACCTTTTTTTTTTTCGTTAACCTTGATCACACAGTTTTATTTGCATACGCTCTGTATAACATGAAGGCAGTTTTAACTTTCACTCTGATTGAAGAGCAATTTGTTATCTAGTCTAGTGTTCAATACAAATTTCCAAGAGTTTACGGTTCCTTGTATTTGTATTGTTCTCTTGAGAAAGTTTGATACTTTTTGTTATTGTATATAATTCAAATTTCTTCTCTGATATAATGAAGATTGTGATTGCTAATTAGATATGTGGCTAATTTATGCCTTAATATCACTACAGGGAGAAAACAGAATTTACTAAATCTGCAAGGAACCAATGGCAGTATTGAAATGAGTTCATAACCATTTAAATAGATTCTACTCATCAATAATAGACTTTTCCATAACTTCTTTAACTGTTTCCATTAGTTCCATATAAGAGACTACTTATTTTATGTTGTTGTTTTGTTTATTTGTGTCTAAATAAATGTAACATTTTATGCAAATTAAATTCATATCATATCTTTATAGTGGTCACAGTTAAGTTTTTCAGTTACAAAGCTGCAGTCTGTTTCTGATCACAAACTCGAGTGTTAAATTATTCTGATTGCCTACACAATCAAAGTTGCATCTAGAAGGTGCATAAAAATTTAATGAAGTAGATTTATTATTAAATTTAACCCTTTAATGATTGTCCAGAAACATTTTTACTGTGGAAAGGAGGCCTTATCCCACAGCACTGTAAAAATAATGCTGTAGCATATGCTAGGCATAGGTGCCCTGTTCAAGATGTAGATGTTGTTCAGCTGTATAATGAGAGTTGGGCACGTGTTTCAATGGCTTGGATCAAAAAACCTCCAAACTCAGTCTCCTCTTCAGTAGTGATGAGCGATTACGTTGACTATCATCATCGGGTCGATAGTCGATATCGGCAATTATCAAGACGATTTCCGATAGTCGATAATAGATTATCGCAATTAAAGTCTATGGGAGAGGAACAACACCTTCATTCTTACACCCAAACAGGGCTGGAGAAGCTGGAATTAACATCCACAACAGTAAAATGGATATGTGCTACATCTTAGGCAACACAATTAGGCAACAAGAGTCACAGAAAAAACTCACAGACTATTCACTATCCCTGTCTTGTACCACAGCATTACGCTTAAACCTTCATGACCCACAAATTAAAAAGTGCCAGAAGGCAGTATGATTTGAACCATCATTTTACTTGAACTGGACATTGACTATCCCTGTCCTGGAATGCAGCATGTCCCTTAAACCTATCTGACCCCCAGATTAAAAAAGTGCCAGAAAAAAGGAGTCTTTCAACCACCATTTAAGTTGAACTGGACATTGACTATATCTGTCCTGGACCGCAGCATGACCCTTAAACCTGCATGACCCACAGATTAAAAAGTGCCGGAAAAAGGAGTCTTTAAACTACCATTTTAGTTGAACTGGACATAGGACTATACCTGTTCTGTAACACAGTATGTCCATTAAACCGGTCTGACCCATAGATTAAAAAGTGCCGGAAAAAGGAGTCTTTCAACCACCATCTTAGTTTCACTGGACATTGACTATACCTATCCTGGGTAACCTACATCTGTTCAAGTCTTCCTGTACCTACCTTGTACAATTCAGAGGAATATTTGTATCAGCAATTTTGTACATGCAAGTTTTTTAGTAGTTTAATTCTAGAAAACACATTTTTAAAATAAGATGGAATCCCACAACCTCTTTGTTTCTCTTTTTAATTGTATTAAATGGGTTGTCTCACTACATGGATTGCTAGCTATTTTAAAGATCTTGCTAAAACAAGTCATATAGCAATATGTGTCCATTAACAGTGTCCTACCTATTCCTGTTTTTCACAGCACCATCACCCTTGAGCCACTTTTGACAATTGTGAAGAACAAATGTCTGTTAAAAACCACATTCTTTTGAATAGGACCTGTAGTATAGCTGCATTTCACAACAAAATTCCCCCAAAAATTCAAAACATGACCCTTGAGCCACTTTTTACAATTGTGCTGGATGCAAGTTGCATTAACCATAGGGCCCTGACCCAGCGATGACAGGCCTGACGGTCCTGCAACCGACGATCCGCTGGCATGCGTGTTGTCGCCAGCACTGGAAGGAGCACCTTCTCTCGTACCTCTACCTCCATGTCATACCCCCTCTTTGCTCGCTTACCACCTGCATTTCGCTCCATGTTCAGAAAGATAAAAATTTAAGAAGGTATTGAAGAGTTTTTGAAAGTCTCTTATTAAAAGACGGCAAATCACAGTTATTCTTAAATCCCTCTAATTTTCTTCAGCCAACTAGGATTAGAAACCGAAATGTTTCTTGCGAATACCTGTGAAATGCGGTCTGGTGGAAGAACCGTAAGACAAAATCCACAGTGTTCTTCCTTCAGTCCCAGGGATTTACAACTGCCCAGTAGGACTAGGAATTGATAGTTTTCAACAAAATATCATACAAGTGCGCTATCTGCGCCAAACAGATTCAACGAGCGCCATAAAACTATTCAGAAGTTAAACGGATGAGAAATTGCATTTTTTGCAGCAATGACAAATGAGAACAGTTGCTAGAAAATTTTTCTATCACAATTGTCTTACAACGTGGCTATTTGAAAAAAACTAGGGCCGCACCACGTGCAATACAGCTATTTAAAAATTATACGGATAACAAACAGTGGTTTTTGCACCAATGAAATACACCAACAGTAAATACAAAATTTCTGTATTCAAATTTAAGTACAAGGTGGCTCTATGAACAAAACTGGGCCGCACCAAAGTAAAAAAAAAAACACCTATTTGAAATGTATACGGATAATAAAAGGCATTTTTTGCACCTATAAATACACCTGCGGTGACGACAAAATTGCTGTATTCAAATTTAAGTGCAAGGTGGCTCTGAACAAAACAGGGCCGCACCAAAGTGAAAAAAACACCTATTTGAAATGTATACTTATAATAAAAGGCGTTTTTTGAACCTATAAATACACCTGCGGTGACTACAAAATTGCTGTATTCAAATTTAAGTGCAAGGTGGCTCTATGAACAAATCAGGGCCGCACCAAAGTAAAAAAAAACAAACACCTATTTGAAATGTATACAGATAATAAAAGGCTTTTTTTGCACCTATAAATTCACCTGCGATGACGACAAAATTGCTGTATTCAAATTTAAGTGCAAGGTGGCTCTATGAAGAAAACAGGGCCGCACCAAAGTAAAAAAAAAACACCTATTTGAAATGTATACTGATAATAAAAGGCATTTTTTGCACCTATAAATACACCTGCGGTGACTACAAAATTGCTGTATTAAAATTTGAGTGCAAGGTGGCTCTATGAACAAAACTGGGCCGCACCAAAGAGAAAAAAACACTTATTTGAAATGTATACGGATAATAAAATGCGTTTTTTGCACCTATAAATACACCTGCGGTGACGAAAAAATTGCTGTATTCAAATTTAAGTGCAAGGTGGCTCTATGAACAAAACAGGGCCGCACCAAAGTAAAAAAAACACCTATTTGAAATGTATACAGTAAATAAAAGGCATTTTTTGCACCTGTAAATACACCTGCGGTGACTACAAAGTTGCTGTATTCTAATTTAAGTGCAAGGTGGTTCTATGAACAAAACAAGGCCGCACCAAAGTAAAAAAAACACCTATTTGAAATGTATACGGATAATAAAAAGGCGTTTTTGCACCTATAAATACACCTGCGGTGACTACAAAATTGCTGTATTCAAATTTAAGTGCAATGTGGCTCTATGAACAAAACTGGGCCGCACCAAAGTAAAAAAAACACTTATTTGAAAAATATACGGATAATAAAAGCCGTTTTTTGCACCTATAAATACACCTGCGGTGACTACAAAATTGCTGTATTCAAATTTAAGTGCAAGGTGGCTCTATGAACAAAACTGGGCCGCACCAAAGTAAAAAAAACACCTATTTGAAATGTATACGGATAATAAAAGGCATTTTTTGCACCTATAAATACACCTGCGGTGACTACAAAATTGCTGTATTCAAATTTAAGTGCAAGGTGGTTCTATGAACAAAACTGGGCCGCACCAAAGTGAAAAAAAAAACACCTATTTGAAATGTATACGTATAATAAAAGGCGTTTTTTGCACCTATAAATACACCTGCGTTGATGATAAAATTGCTGTATTCAAATGTAAGTGCAAGGTGGCTCTATGAACAAAACAGGGCCGCACCAAAGTAAAAAAAAACACCTATTTGAAATGTATACAGATAATAAAAGGCATTTTTTGCACCTATAAATACACCTGCGGTGACTACAAAATTGCTGTATTTAAATTTAAGTGCAAGGTGGCTCTATGAACAAAACTGGGCCGCACCAAAGTAAAAAAAAACACCTATTTGAAATGTATACTGATAATAAAAGGCGTTTTTTGCACCTATAAATACAACTGCGGTGACGACAAAATTGCTGTATTCAAATTTAAGTGCAAGGTGGCTCTATGAACAAAACTGGGCCGCACCAAAGTAAAAAAAAAACACCTATTTGAAATGTATACGGATAATAAAAGGCGTTTTTTGCACCTATAAATACACCTGCGGTGACGACAAAATTGCTGTATTCAAATTTAAGTGCAAGGTGGCTCTATGAACAAAACAGGGCCGCACCAAAGTAAAAAAAAAACACCTATTTGAAATGTATACGGATAATAAAAGGCGTTTTTTTGCACCTATAAATACACCTTTGGTGACGAAAAAATTGCGGTATTCAAATGTAAGTGCAAGGTGGTTCTATGAACAAAACGGGGGCCGCACCAAAGTTAAAAAAAACACCTATTTGAAATGTATACGGATAATAAAAGGCATTTTTTGCACCTATAAATACACCTGCGGTGACTACAAAATTGCTGTATTCAAATTTAAGTGCAAGGTGGCTCTATGAACAAAACAGGGCCGCACCAAAGTGAAAAAAACACCTATTTGAAATGTATACGGATAATAAAAGGCGTTTTTTGCACCTATAAATACACCTGCGGTGATGACAAAATTGCTGTATTCAAATTTAAGTGCAAGGTGGCTCTATGAACAAAACAGGGCCGCACCAAAGTAAAAAAAAACACCTATTTGAAATGTATACGGATAATAAAAGGCGTTTTTTGCACCTATAAATACACCTGCGGTGACTACAAAATTGCTGTATTCAAATTTAAGTGCAAGGTGGCTCTATGAACAAAACTGGGCCGCACCAAAGTAAAAAAAAAAACACCTATTTGAAATGTATACAGATAATAAAAGACATATATTGCACCTATAAATACACCTGCGTTGACGACAAAATTGCTTTATTCAAATGTAAGTGCAAGGTGGCTCTATGAACAAAACAGCGCCGCACCAAAGTAAAAAAAAAACCTATTTGAAATGTATACTGATAATAAAAGGCATTTTTTGCACCTATAAATACACCTGCGGTGACCACAAAATTGCTGTATTCAAATTTAAGTGCAACGTGGCTCTATGAACAAAACAGAGCCGCACCAAAGTAAAAAAAAAACACCTATTTGAAATATATATGTTATGTAAAAACATTGAAAATTCAATGTATGCTCGTCTCTTCACAATATTATGGCTGAAATTGCAAAGTTACCTTAAAGCCAGGTCTCAGATTGTGAAATCCCCCTTCCCCCATTTTCCTGAGAGAGAAGTTCCTGGCCATTTGTCCAACAAACCCCCCATCCCAACATCTTTGATCGCTAAGGGAAGGTATTTATGGCAGGCCTGCTTTCTGGTACAGCAGATCTGATAAGCTCAGTTTTACCACCTTTCAAATAAACAAATTTTCCCGCCAGAAAGGGAAAAGATATTTCCTTTGTCTGCCCAGAGAAGCAGTCCGTGAGTGCCCCCTTGTGGAAATAGCATGCCATAACCCTCATCAGACAATTCTGTATACCCACCTCCTTTTCATAATTCAAGCCAATAAGAGAGTACGGAGTTATGAGAAGGAGGAGAAAGCCTGGAGGGGTATAAAGCCCCAGGCCAACCTCTAGTCTGTGTCATAGCTGTGGGGTCCTTCTTTCTAAAGTGAGCTGTGTCTAATTCTCCTTACCCCGGGACTTGGAAGCTAAAACATCTGTAAGTGTGAATTCTTTCCATTTTTCTCCCTTTATTTTTATAACTGTATTGATATGTGTGTCATTGTTATTATTATCATATTTTGTCTATGTAAGCACTGAAATCATTTTTAAATTAAAGGTATCAGTAATTCGTTAACTCTTGTTGTTGCACGGACCCAATTTCCTTGAAGGATTGTTTTTTTTTTCTTTGGTAACTACTGAGAGAGTAGTGAGTTGACCTCTGAGCATTTTTTACGTGTTTTTTTGGAAATCTGTTAGGACTCAGACTCCTTCCGGCTGAGCCCTTTTTTTGGTCATTGCAGGAAGGTGGTGGCAGCGTGTATTTTGGAGGGGACGGCGACTGTCTTGCAGTACGATTTATGCTTGATTAGCTACCTGAGTGAGAGGTGTGCTCAAGTGGAGATAAATCTAACCCCATTACAGTGTCCCCGGTCACGTGCTGGTGAGCGCGTACGTGACAAATTGGTGGCAAGCGGTGGGATATTTTTCTTTTTATTGCAACATTAGTGCTTGGTTTAAGCAATTATTCCCTGCACTAAAAGACTGGATGTATCTTTGTGAAGATTACACCAGTCTTACAAGAATTAACGCAGTGCTTATTTTATTTGACACACATCAATCAGTTTCCCCTCCCTGTTTTTCTTTTCTATCTTTTATTTGGCAAAGGGTGCTGTGTGGAGATGGCAGCCCTGTACAAGAAACAAAGTAAAGAATATCTCATACGCCTATGTGAGGAGAGAGATATTAATACTAGTGTTGAGCGATTGCGTTGGCTATCGAGATCGATCGATAGTCGATAGTCGGCCGCTATCGATAAGGTTTTTCGATAGTGAGCATCGATTATGAGCGATTACCATTAAAGTCTATGGGAGAGCAACAACACCTTCATTATTACACCCAAACAAGGCTGGAGAAGCTGAAATTAACATCCACAACAGTCAAATGGATAAGTGCTACATCTTAGGCAACACACTTAGGTTATAAAAGTCACAGAAAAAAAGTCACAGACCATTCACTATCCCTGTCTTGTACCACAGCCTGACCCTTAAACCTGCATCACCCACAAAATAAAAAGTGCCAGAAGGCAGTATGATTTGAACCATCATGTTACTTGAACTGGACATTGAATATCCCTGACCTGGAACGCAGCATGAGCCCCAAACCTGCATGACCCCGAGATTTAAAAAAGTGCCGCAAAAGGAGTCCTTTCAACCACCATTTTAGTTGAACTGGACACTAACTATATCTGTCCTGTACCGCAGAATGACCATTAAACCTGTCTGACCCACAGTTTAAAAAGTGCCAGAAAAAGGAGTCTTTCAACCACCATTTTAGTTGAGCTGGACATATTCTGTCCCTGTCCTGGGCAACAGTATTACCATTAATCCTGTCTGACCCCAGATTAAAAAGTGCCGGAAAAAGGAGTCTTTCAACCACCATTTTAGTTGAACTGGACATTGACTAGAACTGTCCTGTGCCACAGCATGACCCAGGGCCGGAGTTACAGTGGGTGCGGTGAGAGCCCAGGCTGGCGTCCGTCATCTATTAACACGCAGGTTAAAATGCCCTGATGACGCAGCAACAAAAACTGTCGTGCTGAAGCAGAGTGCGGAAGCGGAAGTGTGAGAACTCCAGCCGTCCTCAGTACACAGTCAAGACCTGGGTAGCACTTGCCCCTCCGTATGAGGGCGGACCAATTGAGCTTCACTTGGAAATACTGTAGGTTAACGCTCCTGTTACACCCAGGTGCCCTTTTGCTTGGCATTCTTTTTCTCATTTTACTCAACGTGCTGGAGGAAATTGTTTCTGTACTTTGTTCTCTGTCCGTGCTCCATACTCCATTTCCTCTGGATAACCTACATCTGGTCAAGTTTTCCTGTACCTCCCTTGTACAATTCAGAGGAATTTTTTTACCAGCTATTTTGTACATGCAAGTTTTTTAGTAGTTTAATTCTAGAAAACACATTTTTAAAATAGGATGGAATCCCACCATGTCTTTGTTTCTCTTTTTTTCATTGTATTAAATGGGTTGTCTCAATACAGGGATTGATAGCTATGTTAAAGATCTTGCAAAAAACAAGTCATTTTGCAATATGTGTCCATTAACAGTGTCCTACCTATTCCTGTTTCTGACAGCACCATCACCCTTGAGCCACTCTTGAAATTGTGAAGAACAAATGTCTGTTAGAAACAACATTTTTTAGAATAGGACCTGTAGTATAGCTGCATGTCACAGCAAATTGCCCCCAAAAATTCAAAGCATGACCCTTGAGCCACTTAGGACAATTGTGAAGAACAAATGTCTGTTAGAAACAACATTTTTTAGAATAGGACCTGTAGTATAGCTGCATGTCACAGCAAAATGCCCCCAAAATTCAAAGCATGACCCTTGAGCCACTTTGGACAATTGTGAAGAACAAATGTCTATTAGAAACAACATTTTTTAGAATAGGACCTGTAGTATAGCTGCATGTCACAGCAAAATGCCCCCAAAAATTCAAAGCATGACCCTTGAGCCACTTTGGACAATTGTGAAGAACAAATGTCTGTTAGAAACAACATTTTTTAGAATAGGACCTATAGTATAGTGAATGTGCACAGCAAAATGCCCCAAAAATTCAAAACATGACCCATGAGCCACTTTTGACAATTGTGAAGAACAAATGTCTATTAGAAACAACATTACATTTTTTAGAATAGGACCGGTAGTATTGCTGCATTTCAAAGCAAAATGCCCCAAAAATTCAAAGCATGACCCTTGGGGCCACTTTGGTCAATTGTGAAGAACAAATTCTGTTAGAAAAAAACTTTTTTTTTTTTAAAAGGAAAAACCCGT
>JAODAL010017543.1:0-77436 GCA_025379985.1 Phyllomedusa bahiana
GTAAATCTTGACCCACAGTAGAACAGTTCCATACATTCTGGCGCATTCTACACTGCTTTAAAACTATTTAGAACTGGCCTCTGTGGGCCTAGATCATACATGTTGCCCTAAGTGTCCATTTTCACATAGGGATGTACTAACTTTTGTTGCCAGTGGTTTAGACATTGATTACTGTTTGTTGAGTTATTTTGAGGGCACTCCATATTTACATTGTTATACAAGCTGTACACTAACTACTTTACATTGTATCAAAGTGTCAAATGTTCATTGTTGTTCCATGAAAAGACACAATGGGCGACATGTATGAATTTTGTCACCCAGATGTCAATTTTATTGTGTGTATTAGTAGCGTAGAATGTGCCTGAATGTATGAAGCTGTTCTACTGCAGGTCATAGATTTAGCGCTTTCTAGCTACAAAATGTAAACTCTGTCTCAAGTAAACCACTTGTAACTTGGTCTGACTGTTCCAGCAGTAATGCGCCCAGTTTTGCCGTTCTCCAGTCATAAATGTGTAGAATCATACGGTTCTGCTGCGATGCCTCCAGAACGCCCCTGCATCTGAGGTGCATTACAAAGTGCCACGGGTGTTTCATAATGTGCCTACTTTTGGAGTGTGCCTGCTCATACATCTAAAGAACAGGGCTGCACCAGTTTTTGGGCTGGAAGGACACCAGAATACTGGTGTAGCCCCATACATACATGTTGCCCAATATTTACAAAAATGTGAGGGGTGTACTTACCTTTGTGAGGTCATGTATAGGAAAATTTTAAATGGTTATCCAATATTTCAGAATACTTGATAACGTTGCATTTATTAGTTCTCATTAATGCTGGATTAAAGTAATTTTCCAGACCTCTACATTCTATGTATTTCATATGAAACCATTGTGTAACGTAATACCTATGAGTATGAAGAACCTCGCTGGGCCCGGCGCTTCCACACTTTTATAGATGGCGCCACCATAGGTATTAAATTACGTCAGATGTTCTAGGAATACCTGAGACACAAATTTATCAACTGTTTTACTGCATCTAGAGTGAGATAATGATCTCTTTAGGTGATGTTATTTTATGGGGATGGTTCATCATTCCATGCCTAATCTTAGACACATTCGTAAATCACCGTACTAAAATGGTATTGAATTGCAATAAATTACGTTTCATGAGATGATGTAATCATTGGGATTGATAAAATCCTAAGTGAATGTAATCTGTTTGTAGCAGTGCAAATATATACCACACTTGCATAGAGTTATATATAAAATACATACATTAAAGACGTCTATAAAACAGTAGAGGGTGCAGCTATAGGAGAGGGAAAAGTATCACCCAGGCCTGGGGTTTACAAGGGCTCTAATGGAACCTTTGTCACATAAAAAGACACCAGTATGATAAATGGTAACTGAGGCCCCAAAATGTCACCCAACAGAATGCAAAACAAACATTAAAGAAAACTATGCAGATAATTTAATAATACAGATATTATAATATAAAATGATAAAAAGCTACTGGAAGCTGTAAACCACTTTCTATGACGAGGACAGGAGCTTGGACTATATGCACAATGTACTTGAAAAAAAAGAAAATAGGGCACTCACCTGGTGTCCAAGGAGTCTGTCATCCTGACACATATAAGAGCATTACAGGACATGTAGTACCGCACATGCTAAAGAGAGATGCAACTAACCACCAATCAACATGCCCCTCAGTTAATATCATGGTAAGTATAGGACAAGTAGTACCGCATCTGTGCTGTAGAAAGATAGTTACTCAGACTCAACCATCCTGCATGCACCTACACCTCACTAATACATGTAAGAGCAGTAACAGGAACATGTAGTACCGCGCACTGTACTGTAGAGAGTCACACTAGACCCACCAATCACTGCATGCACCTCACTAATACATGTAAGAGCATACAGGACATGAGTACTGCACTGTATCTGTAGAAGGCACTACAAGACCACCAATCACTGCAGCACCTCACTCATACATGTAAGAGCAGTACAGGACATGTATTCTGCACTGTACTGTAAAGAAGGCGCTACTATACTGCCAATCACGTGCAATTTACCGTCACAAATACATGTAAGCGCAGTACAGGACATGTAGCAACTCAGTGTACTGTAATAACTACTAGAAGTAAAATATTTTTATAATTGAGCCTGGATCAGTGTCTGGAACATTGCATCTTGAATCCCCACTCAACATCAATGTCTCAGGAATGAACATTGTATGGTGAAAATATTGTGTCCTGAGGCCCATTGTAGACTTTGTAGGGACCTACAGTAACACATGTGTGGCCATTTTATTAACCTTTCACAACTGAAGTTTCACTGTATGAAAAGTAGACATATGACCCCAGAGTACAGCATAATATCAAGTGAGCAAGCATTCTGTGGATCAGTTTAAAGTGTGAATCTACATTAGAATGGAAACATCTAGTGATCTACATACAGTGGGTACGGAAAGCATTCAGACACCTTTAAATTTTTCACTCTTTGTTTCATTGCAGCCATTTCATTTTTTTTGCTCATTAATGTACACTCTGGGCCCCCCCCCCCCCCCATCCTTGAAAGAAAAAAAAAAGAAATTTAGTTATGTTTGCAAATTTATTAAACAAGAAAAACTGAAATATCACATGGTCTTAATTATTCAGACCCTTCTCTCAGTATTGAGTAGAAGCACCTTTTGAACTACTACAGCCATGAGTCTTCTTGGGTATGATCAACAAGTTTTTGCCACCTTGATGTTTGGGTCTCCTCAGCCATTCTTACCTTGCAGATTCTCTCATATCCCTCAGGTTGTGATGGTGAACGTGGTGGACAGCCATTTTTCAAGTCTCTCTAGAGATGCTCAAAGGGTTTAGGTCAAGGCCCGTATGGGCCGGTCAGGAATGGGGCACCAGAGTTATTCTGAAGCCATTAAATTGTTATTTTTAGCTGTGTGCCTTAGTGTACATTGCTAGTGTTGAGCTATTTTTTTATCACAAAGATGAGAATCGGCACGGTTTTTATGGTAATTCGATTTTTTCGATCACGCGATAATTTAGGTTAAAAAATCTGCGCATAATCCTATTAATATCGCGCCAATTTCGGCGCTTTCCTGACAATTTGTCTGCCAGCCAATCACTTACAGAATAGAGCAGGGTGAATGTTTGTCGACGTCATGACTGGGATGTGTATGGTTGCGATTGCTGGCTGAGAAAAATCACATGACCCCTCGTTTTAACAATAGACAGCCCTTCCTGTTCTGCCTCAGTCTCGTCTCACGTTTTCATACTAGTAGGACGTCGCGCCAGCATGTCTTCCAAACTACTCACGAAATCATAGCTATTTATCAACAGAGAAACCGCTACTAATTAGCATAAGTTAGAATAGACATTGGAAATTTAGTAGTTTAGATTATGTTAAAGCAGCATCTAATCCGCTAAAACAAGTCCACGGGGAGAGCAGGGGGGGGGCGTTGGTCGAACACAGACAAGCTCTATACAGGACACTGGATAAAGTTCACCCAAGACTTAGTGTAGACATTGCAACTGCAATATCTTCATTATTAACAGTTTGCTATTGAAAGATTTCCTGATATAGGGCAGTGTGAACTTATATTAGGATACACATCATTTACTGTAAACTGCGGGACCTCTTTGTTACAGGTGTCAAAACTCCAGTTTTTTATTATCAGTATACATCAGATAGGTGTTTCTTTTTCAATTTTACCCATTCCACCTTTGGTTGATAATATCCACCTTGCACTTAATTAGAATCCATCAATCTAGTAGTCAGCAGACAGGTTGATAGGTGCCAAAAATACCTTGTATATCATTAGAATCTATAGACAGATACGTGTTTTTTGCACTTTTGCCCCAGTCCAGATTTTGTTTTAATTGTGAATAGCTTGCACTTATATCCTTATACAAGCAATTTAAGTCACCACAGTTATAGAAATAGTGCCAAAAAATACCTTGTCTCATCCGAAATCTATAACGATACGTGTTTTTTGTACTTTGGCGCATTGCGAGCTTTGTTCATTCAGATAGCGTCGCCTTATATCATATACATGCAATTTTATATGTCACCACAGGTGAATTGAAAGGTGCCAAAAAATACCTTGAATCATCCGAACTATAACAGATACGTGTTTTTTGTGACTTTGCGCACTGCACTTTGTTCATTCAGATAGCGTTCACTTATATCTTAAACAGCAATTTTAATAGACCCACCACAGGTGAATTGAAAGGTGCCAAAAAATACCGTTGTATCATCACGAATCTATAACAATACGTGTTTTTTTACTTTGGCGTCACTGCAGCTATTCTTCTTTCAGATAGCGTGCACTTATATCCTTTACAGCAATTTTATATCTCCACAGGTGAAATTAAAGGTGCCAAAAATACCATCGTATCATCCGAATCAAAACATATCGTGTTTATTTGACTTTGGCGCACTGCAGCTTTCTGTTATTCAGATAGCGTGCACTTATATCTTTATACATAAATTTTATAGTCACCACATGTTAATGGGAAAGGTACCAAAAACAACTTGTAGTATACGAAAACATAACACATACGTGTTTTTTGCACTTTTGCCCAGTCCCGGATTTGTTAAATTTGAATTCCAGCAATTTTGTTTTGATTAGAGGGATTTGAGAATAGCTGTGATTTGCCGTCTGTTAATGATAGACTTTCCAAAACTATTCCATACCTTCTCAAATTTTTATATTTCTTAACATGGAGCGAAATGTCAGGTTGTAAGCGAGTAAAGAGGTTGTAGCACATGAGTAAGAGGTACCAGTAGAAGGTGCTCCTTCCAGTGCTGCAACAAACACCAGCCAGCGGTATCAACGGTTTGCAGGACCGTCAGTGCCTGTCTTTCGCTGGGGCTCACGGGGCCCTGTGAATCTCCAGGTACTGAACATGCGTCGCCCAATCCTGCCTTCAGTGGATAATGCAACCAGCATCCAGCAGTCTTACCTCCACGAGGGCCGTTCCCCTTCCCGCCACAAATTGTCCACATCAGCATCATCGTCAACCGTCCAACATGAGCGAAGGCAGCCCAAATGTCAACTCGTTACCCCCACTGTAGGATAATCCATTTTCTGGAAGACCTCTTTGATGAAAAAATGCGTTGGGGTCAGAAGGCAAGTTAAAAGATCAAAGGATGATTTATCTCTGCCTCTGACTGCCCCAATGTTACTGATGCCATCAGAGGAGGAGAAGGAACCGTTCAATTGGCAAAAATCCTGGCGGCATCTGCAACTCTTTGACATTGACATTGACGGATCATCCCTGTTCTTTCCCGCAGGGAATTTTGTCTTGCGAGCGCTTCCGATCAGTGGGACGAGGAGGAAGACGATGGGGTTAGTGTCAATACGGGTCCCCCGCCACAAAAAGGGAAGAGACGGTCCTGCAGAAGTCCGCTGAAAAGATCCGCCAGCCGACGGTCCAGCGCAAACCCCGCTCCTCACTTAATCGCCATCAAAAAGGTCAGGACCTCTCAAGCTGGGGCCTTCTTTTGAGCACACCTCTGATTCACCCAGCAATGTCATATGCGCCCTTATTGCCGTAAACGCATAAATAGAGTCAAGTACCTTAGGTTGGGGTTTAATCCACCACCAACATGTCTAGTCACATGCATCGAATGCATGAGTTGAAATGGGGCAACACTTGGCCAAAAAAGGCCAGACCGATGCCGTGCCTCCAAACACTGTCAGCAACTAACGACAAAAACCCTCGTCGCCGCCCTCCCCTCCTCCGCCACCACCAAGCGTTCCTCAGCTTGCCCATGTCTCTCAATTCATGATCAGGGATCAGCCTCCGCATATCCATCCACCCGTCGCCCGAGTTACCACCATCACCATCAGAGAACTCCATCCACCCCTTCTCCTCCGCCGAGTTTGAACGACGGCGGGCACGCCGTACAAGCGTCCAGTCTATCAGCCACCTTCGTGTCTACCAGGTTTGGGAGCAAAGAAACACTTTAACCTCAAACCAGCCCCAAAGCCAAAAGCCTGAACTAGTCGGCATTGCCAGCTTTTGGCCTTGGAAATGTTGCCTTTCCGTCTGGTGGACACAGATGGTTTCCGCCACTCATGCCCTCGCCGTGCCCCCAATACAAGATGCCGCGGCAGTGCATATCTTTGCCAAAAAAGCCGTCCCGCCCTGGCCAGACACGTGTCCTCTAAAATTTCAAGCGCGTTGGCTCAACTGTGTCCGGAAAATTCCATCTGACCACCGAGCACATAGGACTAGAAGCACAGCCAAGGCCGCTATATCTCATGTGACAGCTCACTGGGTGAGCTGTGTGAATGTCTCTGGGGGTGACGGTGGCCTCGTCAGGCTCGGCGCATGCTCTTTCAAAAACTGGAGGGATTGTGCAGGGCTCTTTCCCCCAAGTGTCCTCTGGTGGTCATTCACGTGCCCAGAGAATCTAAGCCGATTTTGAAATTAATCCTGTCTTGGAGACCGTCCCCACACAGGACAGGAGCTGTGTGGATGGCTCTTTTTTTTTTGTCCCCCCCCCCGCAAACCGTGAACCGGAGCGGTCATGGCTGGGTAGACAAGAAACCTTGTGCCGAGGCAAGGTGGTGTGCGAGAATAACGGGGACGAAAATCTGCTGGCCGCCCTTAAAGATCGGTAGGATGGAGTATGGCACATCCCCCCCTGTCCTGGCAAATGTCATGAACCCCACGGCGCCCGAAAATTTCTAAAGAGCTAACCCGGGTCTGACCTGCTGCTGAAAAGGCACGGAGTTCTTAGTTCGCACTTCCGCCGATCGCACCCTGCTTTCGTCCCGCCTGGCTGATGTTGCAGCGTCAGCTTCGGCCACCCAGTTAACCGTCTCATTGTTGACGAGGCAACACGCGGAATTCCACCCTCCACAAGCTCCAAGCGATTGTGGCAGCAGCGCAATTGCATTACGCAGTACGAAGTACACAGGTCCTGACAAGCAGCGTGCGACCACAGGTGTGTTGAGCCACCAATGAGTGGAGGCAGGTGAAAGAGCTCTGCAACCATCCTTTCCAGTTTTTGAATGACGCCACCCAAAATGGTCCAGTGCTGACGATGCCCTTGTTCACATGAGTCATTGTGGGTGAATCTTATGTTTCTTGGTAACGATCGTTGGAACATCTGAAACATCAGGTCCTGCCAGCGACGGAGGAAGGAGATTGGACACAGACTTTCTCTCCGTCGAATCCACAATGCCCGACAGTTTTCTCAATTATATCGGTCTTCATTAAGCAGTGGGTTCGGGTCCAGGGCTATGTGCAAGGCGGCGCTCAGCCTCAGGGTGCATCATCTGAGGCAAGTCAGGGCTGTTTAGAAAGCTCGTGCCATGAGGAAGCGGAGGAGGAGAAGAGGTATTCCTAGACACCGATTACTGACGTCCCTGCCTTGGAAAGATGTTGGAGCTATTTAGAGGCGGAGGAGGAAGTATTGAGGAAGATGACTTTGCTAGTGCCCCTCGACCCAGAGCTTTGGGAAATCAGGCTCCATCTCTCACATGAAGTGCAATGGATGCTCCATTTCCTCCAACATGATTCCCGGTGCGCAATAAGGCCATCAAAATCAACAACAGTTACTGGTTGGCCACCCTCCTGATCCCCGTACAAAACCTAAACTCAGCATTTCCTTCCACCCACCCAAATATAGAGTAAAATGCAGGAAATGGAGACCTGCCCTGAATGATCAACTGGAGAACATCTGTTGCTCTGCTTCTCGTTCTTCAATGTCACAGCAATGAACAACGCCATGCGACTTGTACACCAGTAGAGTGCCAAGTAGCCGTAGCATGAAGCAGCAGCAGCAAACGAGGTGGCAGAAGCCTAATGGGTGACCTCTTGGCAATCTTATTTTACCACTAAACCACTGCATGCAATGTGCAGGGCACACATACAAACACCCAGAGACCTATCTTAAAGATCAGGTGCAACGACTATCTGCCTCACAACACCGATGTTTTTGTATGTGTTCCGGACCGAAATAGACTTCTGGATCCAAAATGGACGTATGCCGAGCTGGCTCGCCACGCCATAGAGGTGTTTGTCCTGCCCAGCAGCCAGCGTCTATCTGAGCGGAACACCTTCCACACAGGGGCCGTTAGGAGTCAATAACAGACAAACGCATCCGGCTTTCCACAGATAAATGTGGAGGCGTTTTGACTTTCATCAAGATGAATCAGGCATGTATCTCTGATTGAAAGTTGTGTCCTCAATGCCGAGGTCACCAATTAGTTGCTGGTCTACTTCACATCCACTCCAAACAGAAATGGTCCTCTTGAAAAACTTATTTTTAACATGATCATTTCCTTCCTGCAATTTTTATTCTCAATCCCCATTCATTTGCGGTTTTGAGGCAGTGAGGAGACTGTAAAAGCACCAAGGTTTTTGACAAAACCATATTCCAATTACCTCACTTCATCTTTAGAATTTTTCGCAATGCAATGGTTTTGGGGTCATATTGCCTCACAATTTTTAATAGTGGCTGAGAAGTCCATTTTTTTGTATAATTTTTTGTGGTCATGGTGCTTTGTGAGATACAGCAATAATCGTGGTCCTTTGGAACAGAAATGTGGCTTTCAGAGCATTTCTCCCTCACAACATTTAACATGCTGAGAAGTCCTATTTTATAATTATTTGGGGTCATGTTGTTTTGTGAGATACAGCCACAATACTCATGGTCCTTTGGAATGCAGAAATGTGGGCTTATTAAGTGGTCATTTCTCCCTCACAATTTTTAACAGTGGCTGAGAAGCGTCATTTTTTAATAATTTTTTGTCATGCTGCTTTGAAATGCAGCAAACTACAGGTCCTACTTCTAAAAAATGTTGTTTTACTTAATAGACATTTGGTTTCTTCACAATTGTCAAAAGTGCTATGGGGTCATGTTTTGAATGTTTTGTGGGCATTTGCTGTGACATTGCAGCTATACGGACCAGCGTGCTATTATAAAAAAATGTTGTATTCTGAACAGACATGTTCTTCACAATTGTCAAGATTTTTTGCTCAAGGTGATGGTAGCTGTCAAGAACAGGAATAGTAGGAAACACTGTGTTAATGGACACATATTGACAAAATGACTTGTTTTTCAATGATCTTTAAACATAAGCTATCAATCCCTGTAATGAGACAACCCAGTTTAAATACAATTAAAAAAGAGAAAACAAAGACATGGAGGGAATTCCATCCTATTTTAAAAATGTGTTTTCTAGACTTAAACTACTAAAAAACTTGCAAAGTACACAAATAGCGTGGTAAAATAATGTGCCACTGAATTGTACAAGGGAGTACAGGATAACTTGACCAGATGTAGGTTATTCAGAGGACATTGAGTATGGAGCACGGACAGAGAACAAAGAACAGAGACATTTCATCCGCACGTTGATTAAAATTGAGAAAAAAGAAATGCCAACAAAAGGGCACCTGTGTGTAACAGGAGCGTTAACCACCAGAATTTCCAAGTGAAGCTCATTGGTCCGCACTCATACGTGGAGGTGCAAGCGCTACCCAGGAATTGACTGAGTACTGGGGAGGGAAATAAGGCTGGAGTATCTCACACTTCCCGCTTCCCACACTCTGTTCAGCACGACAGTTTTCGTTCTAGGCTGCGTCATCAATGGCATTTTAACCTGCGTGTTAATAGATGAACGGATGCCAGCCTGGCTCACACCGCACCCGACAGTAACTCCGGCCCTGGTTCATACTGCGGTCCCCAGGACAGATATAGTCTATGTCAGTTCAACTAAATGGTGGTTGAAAGACTCCTTTTTCCCGTGCACTTTTAATCTGGGGTCATGAGAATAGTGCTCAGCACGGAACATGACACCCCAAAACTGTAACACATAGCTTCAATACTACAGAGAATATTGCCCTCAGCACAGAAGCAAGAAACCGCCAAACTGAACACATAGCTCTATACTACAGAGAATAGTGCTCAGCACAGAAGCCTGACACCGCCAAACTGTACACATAGCTCTATACTGCAGAGAATAGTGCTCAGCACAGGAGCCTGACACTGCCAAACTGTACACATAGCTCTATACTACAGAGAATAGTGCTCAGCACAGGAGCCTGACACCGCCAAACTGTACACATAGCTCTATACTACAGAGAATAGTGCTCAGCACAGAACACATAGCTCTATACTACAGAGAATAGTGCTCAGCACAGGAACCTGACACCGCCAAACTGTACACATAGCTCTATACTACAGAGAATAGTGCTCAGCACAGGAACCTGACACCGCCAAACCGTACACATAGCTCTATACTACAGAGAATAGTGCTCAGCACAGGAGCCTGACACCGCCAAACTGTACACATAGCTCTATACTGCAGAGAATAGTGCTCAGCACAGGAACCTGACACCGCCAAACTGTACACATAGCTCTATACTACAGAGAATAGTGCTCAGCACAGGAGCCTGACACCGCCAAACTGTACACATAGCTCTATATACTACAGAGAATAGTGCTCAGCACAGGAGCCTGACACCGCCAAACTGTACACATAGCTCTATACTGCAGAGAATAGTGCTCAGCACAGGAGCCTGACACCGCCAAACCGTACACATAGCTCTATACTACAGAGAATAGTGCTCAGCACAGGAGCCTGACACCGCCAAACTGTACACATAGCTCTATACTACAGAGAATAGTGCTCAGCACAGGAAACTGACACCGCCAAACTGTACACATAGCTCTATACTACAGAGAATAGTGCTCAGCACAGGAACCTGACACCGCCAAACCGTACACATAGCTCTATACTGCAGAGAATAGTGCTCAGCACAGGAACCTGACACCGCCAAACCGTACACATAGCTCTATACTCGAGTGAATCGTGCTCAGGACAGGAATGTGACACCGCCAAACCGTACACATAGCTATATACTACAGAGAATAGTGCTCTGCAGGTTTGGGGCTCATGCTGTGTTCCAGGACAGGGATATTCAATGTCCAGTTCAAGTAAAATGATGGTTCAAATCATACTGCTTCTGGCACTTTTTAATTTGTGGTACTGTGGTACAAGACAGGGATAGTGAATGGTCTGTGATTTTTTTTCTGTGGCTTTTATAACCTAAGTGTGTTGCCTAAGATGTAGCACGTATTCATTTGACTGTTGTGGATGTTAATTTCAGCTTCTCCAGCCCTGTTTGGGTGTAATAATGAAGGTGTTGTTCCTCTCCCATAGACTTTAATGGTCATCGGCGATAATCGGTTATCGACTATCGAAAATCGTCTAGATAACTGCCGATATCGACTATCAAAACGATGACGATAGTCAACATAATCGCTCATCACTAGTCATTGTCTTGTTGGAAGAAGAACCTTCAGCTCAGTCTGAGTTCCAGAGCGTCTGGAACAGGTTTTCATCCAGGATATCTCTGTTCTTGGCTGCATTAATTTTTCCTTCAATTGCAATGAGTCGTCCTGTCCCTGTCCCCATAGCATGATGCTGCCACCACCGTGTGTCACTGTTGGGATTGTATTGGGCAGGTGATGAGCAGGGTCTGGTTTTCTCTACCGCTTAGAATTAACACCAAAAAGTTCAATCTTCGTCTCATCTTCATGTATATTTTTGTAAACTGTATGCGGCTTTCATATGTCTTGCACTGAGGAGAGGCTTCCATCGGCCGCACTCTGCCATAAAGGCCCGACTGGTGGAGGCTGCAGTGATAGGTGACTTTGTGGAACTTTCTCCCATCTCCCTACTGCATCTCTGGAGCGCAGCCACATGATCTTGGGGTTCTTCTTTACCTCTCTCACCAAGGCTCTTCTCCCACGATTGCTTAGTTTGGCTGGACGGCCAGGTTGAGAATGAGTTGTGGTCGTCCCAAACTTCTTCCATTTAAGGATTATGGAGGCCACTGTGCTCTTAGGAACCGTGAGTGCGACAGAAATTCTTTTTTAACCGTGGCCAGATCTGTGCCTTGCCACAAGTCGGTCTCGGAGCTCCTTGGGCCGTTCCTGAGACCTCATGATTCTCATGTGCTCTGACATGCACTGTGAGCTGTGAGGTCTTATATGGACAGGTGTGTGCCTTTCCTAATCAAGTCCAAACAGTTTAATTAAATACAGCTGGACTGTAGAACCATCTCAAGGAGGATCAGAAGGAAAAGAACAGCTTCTGAGTTAAATATGAGTGTAACAGCAAAGGGTCTGAATACTTATGACCATGTGATATTTCAGTTTTTCTTGTTTAATAAATTTGCAAAAATATCCACACTTTTGTTTTTTTTTTCTTTCAAGATGGGGGGGGGGGGGGGGGGGGTTAAAAGTGTTCTGAATATTTTCCGTACCCACTGTAACTTCAAATGATGCATACACCAGTCAGAGCTGATATTTCTAACACCATAAATCTTATTGTTCTTTTTCTAACTATGGTGTAGATAGTATGGTGTGGTTCTGTGAACATAAACCACTTGTTAACTAAAAGGGATCAGAGGAAGATGTCAAAAGTAATTCTGACAAAAAGATGGTGCATTGTCAAGCAAACTGCAGCTAATTACAATGCTGGTGCTTCAACCAACGTGTCCAAATTCAGTGTTGCTTAGCATGGGTGGGCTACAACAGTAACAACCAGTCCAAGTGCTAGGAAAACAGTAAGTCTGGACTTTAGTGGGTAAAAGAGCATGCTATTATTGATCAGGGAAAAACATGCCTGGTCAGATCAATCCATGTTTCTATTGCACCTTGTTAATGCGAGCGTCAGAATTGGTGCAAGTAGTATCCTGTTCAAACTTTCTGTTGGGTGTCAACAATTCAGGCTGTTGGAGGTGGTGTAATGGTGTGGGGAGAGTTTTTCGGTTCACCCTGTTCCTCTACCTGTGGATGGATGTTTGGACAGTAGGGCTCATCCAAGCACCGTGGCAAGCTAAGTTTATTCCTTCATGGCAGCTGTTTACCCTACAGTATGGCAAAAGGGCACTTTCAGTAGGACAGTGCATGGTGCCAAAAGGAATGTATAGACATGGATTGGTATGTGGAACATGAGAGCAAGTTATACTTCTCCCTTGGCTCTCAGTCCCTAGATCTTAAACCTGTAGAGCAGGGGTTGGGAACCTTTTTTCTGCCGAGAGTTATTTGGATATTTATAACATCATTTGCGACCATACAGAATTATCAACCTCAATATAAGCTTTCGATATTTGGTCAAGTCATTAACTCCCCCCTAATGTGATATCTAGAAATGCTTCTCTCTATAAACATCACAAGCATAGATGCACATTTCTGAACAGGCAAGTATATTACAATAGTGTCCTTGCTGTTTTCCCTCTACAGAACATAGGGAAAGAAAACGCATGGATGAGGGTTTACATCTCCCCCTCCTGAGTTTACAAGTAATGTGAGTTTCCCACCCCCTCTCTCCCATGTTGTGATACATAGGCAGTGGCATATCGTGGGAAAAACAGCATGAACCACAGTGGTCCTGAAGTCCTGGCTCACCAACCAAGGGTAGTTCCAATGTATGAGACTCTTATGATATCTATGCCCATTCTCCTCTGACATACAGTAGCATATTGGGCAGAAATGGCAAGGACTAGAGCTGTTACTAATGTCTCTTACAACAGGAAACAAGTGCCAGGATCTTTGGAGACCAGTTCATGTGCCGTAGCACATCGGGAAGTAACAGCTGGAGCGAGACCCGCTACTGCGCATGCGCTTGTCTCAGATGCTCCTGGCACTTCTTTTCTGCCTCTGGGACATCAAGCACAACTGCAAGAAGCCATCCTGTTCATAAATACCAATATTCCAGGAGAACAATTTCATTACCTAGTGGAACCGTAATCATAATGAATTGCTGTGGCTTTGAAGTCTTAAGGACGTCCAACCATCTACTATAAAGTGTCCATTCAGTGTATACATGAAATATGAAAGCAGAGCATTAGATCCTTTTTATCCAGCAATTTCAAGTTTGGAAAGTTTGCAGATGTAACAGTGTGGAACCTATTAACAAACATTGTTTACAGCTTTGTGTAAAAACAGAGTGACTACCTGACATTGAGCTCCACTAGAAGACTTCACCAAAAAGTTACTTTCCAGCCTTGACGCAGGGATCTTCTCTCCATGTATAGAATCTGCACTTAAGTAAATGAAGTGTCCTAGAAAGTAAAAAGATAAGGGGTTGTCTTACTACAAAGATTAGCTTTCAACATGTAGGGAATGTTAAATAAAACTTTTTCCAAATACATTAGTCTTTTGATAATACCTTGTTCAGAAGATCAAATAGCAATAGCAGGTGACTGGATTCAAATAGTATCAAACATTTATTAAAAAGTCTTAAGCATTCAAAACTTCAATAGTAACACTTCGTTACTTGCGGTTTAACAATGGTGGATGTCCATAGTAAGCGGCAGTGGTGTACAGGTTCACAACGTGCTTGAGAAAGGGGGAGGTCTCTCCCGAAAGCTCGCGTGCGCTCTGCGCTCTGCCTGCCTGTCATATTTGTTTGTGCTCCAAGATGGAGAAGCCAGGCTATGTGCTTGCAACATGAAGCTGTGAACCTGTCCCCCACTGCCGCTTACTATGTTCCCTACATGTTAAAAACTAATCATTGTAGTTAGACAACTTCTTTAATCAGAGGTGCATCCTTCCCTAACTTGTCTTTGAACCAGATATATCTCAGGATATTTGGTTCAAGAAGTTAAAGAAACATAAAGAAAAAAAATGTTAAGTCTGATAGTTGCCTTCACAGATGTCACCCATGGGCATCCATTACCCATAGGCTATCATGTTTAACCCCTTAAGGACCAGGCGTTTTTTTATTGTGACACGTTAATTTTTCCCTCCTCGCATTCTGAAAGCCATAACTTTTTTATTTTTCCACCTACATAGACACATGAGGGCTTTTATTTTGCGGGACAAGATGTACTTTCTAATGGTGTTATTCACTATACTATAGAATATACTGGGAAACCGCGAAAAAATTCCAAGTGGGGCAAATTGTGAAAAAAATGTATTTTCGCCATGTTTGCAAGGGTTTTGCTTTTACGGCGTTCAATCTTCGGTAAATATAATGTGTTATCTGTATTCTACAGGTTGCTACGCATTCGGAAATACCAAACATGTAGGGTTTCCGTTATGTTTTGGTACCATAAAAAAATTCCAAACATTTTCTATTTTTGAAATTTGTGCCACGGCGCCATTTTGTGTGACCAATAGCTTTTTTGTACTAACACCTACGGACGCCAGTGAGGGAGCATTTTTTGCGGGCTGAAGTGCACCTTTTATCGCTAGCAGTTTGGAACGCATGCGACTTTTTTGATCATTTTTATTCCATTTTTTCAGTGACGTAAAATGACCAAAAAACGCAATTTTGGCGTTTGGATTTTTTTTCTTCTACGGTGTTCAGTGTACGGGATAAATGATGTTATATTTTTATAGATCGGACTTTTTCGGACGTGGCGATACCAAATATTTGTAACTTTTTTATTATTTTAATGATTTTATTTGTAAAATGGGTAAAGGGGGGTGATTTGAACTTTTAATACTTTTTTTTGTACTTTAAAACTTATTTTTTTATTTTTTTTTACTGTAACATTGAGGCCACCTATGGTGCTTGACTACTAGGGGGCGCGATTGTTAATACAACCTAATGCATTGCATAGGCAATGCATTAGGGTGTACAAAGATGACGCTTTCCCCACTTCCTGTCTGCGGACGGAAGTGGGGCAAACCGGCCAGGGTAAGTGACGGGAGCCTTCACAGGACTCCCCACCAACATGCCCGGTCATTGGATCGGCGCAGCTATTGCCGATGACAGTAACGATCGGTGCGCGGCACCGATCGGCGTTCATTCAGACGCCGCGGCCATCTTTGGCGCGGTTTCTGATGGGTAAAACAGCGGCAGCGGGCGGAGCCACCCGCCGACTCTGTTACTGCCGGGTGTTAAAAAAGTGATACAATTAACAAATGCATTTTCTTTTTTTTTTTTTTTTAAACAGAAGCCTTTGATGGATGCCATGTGTCGGCTCTCAAAAGATCCTGTTAAAAAGATTATGGGTGATATTTATGAACCTGGCGCGGACTCGCCAGTTTTACCTCTGTTTTTAATAGTGTACAATCCCACATTCTGTATTAAAGTGTCTCACAGCACTTTATAAATGTGTCCTGCTCTACGGCAAAAGTAATCTTAGCCGTGCCACTCTGAAACTGGTATGGATCTGTACGACAGTTTCACGCCAAACTTTTGCACATTTTTATAGCATTGTATGACTCTGGTGCAGCACGCCCCTGCATAATTGCCACATTCAAAAGTATTGTGTCTGACATACAATGCGCTAAGTTTTGCCGTACAACGATTCATACATCTATAGAAGAGGGCAACACCAGTTTATTTGGCTCAATTATGGCGCATTTTTGTCGCATTATACGATTCTGGTGTGACACTGCTACAGGTCATAGATTAGGCTTTCTAGCTCCAAAACGACAACTCAGGGTCAGATAGACCACTTGCAACTTGGTCTGCCTGTTCTAAATGTTTTGCACCTAGTTTTGCCATCTTCCCATCAAAAATGTGTAGACACATACGGTTGTGTTGCGACGCCTCCAGATCGCCCCCCGATCTCAGGAGCATCACAAAGTGCAGCGGGCACCGCATAATGCGCCTAATTTTGGTGTGCGCCTGCTCATACATCTACAGAAAAGGTCTCCAACAGTTTTTAGGCTGAAAGGATGCCAGACTACTGGTGCAGCCCCGTACATATATGTCGCCCAATGAGTTGCATCCTTTTTTGCAGATCACAGCAGTCAACTTTGTTGGGCCAAAACTGGTAGGGTCACATATAGTGTATGTGAAGTCTAGACCTGATAGATATAAAGGCAGATAGAGATATATGCGATAGATAGATCGATATATAGTTAGATAGATAGATAGATAGATAGATAGATAGATAGATAGATAGATAGATAGATAGAGAGATAGATCATTTTAAATACTCTTTGTGGATCAGTATATTTGAGATGCAATTATATTACAGATATGTCACATACTTTAGTTGCTGCTTGGTATAGTAACTTGCTCATAACATGTCTTACAAATTTCAAGAATTTATAAGTACGTTTAGAGTTCTCATTCTACAGGATCCTAAATTATACAATATCAATAGGGAGCTCTGAACATGTAAAATTAATGATACATATGTATAATGAAGTAACAGTGTTACAAGCCTCTAGATCACACATAGGAGATGTATTCCATTCCCTAGGATAGTTAGCTGGGGGATCAGACTGTGCAGGAAGAAAGTGACAACCCCCGGATTAAAGGGAAGAGTAACAGGTGAATATATTCTAGGACATGAGCCGTTCTGAAGAAAGTGTGGAAAACATGGAGTTCTCTGTTTGCTGTAACAACTATAAAGGGTGGCAGCATAGAAGCCTAAAATGTAAACCAAGTCCATACATCACTCCCATGTATAATACATGACTCCTATTCATAATTCATGACAGTGGCTTATTGGGTAAATAAATATTAAAGTGTGTCTCCGCCACGTAATATGACTTGTGCTCAATAATGGTCGTCTTCACACAGTATGCAATGGATTTCATTAATAAAACAACAATTTGTGCTTCTAAGAGGATGCAAGGATTTTAATGGAGGAAGCCAAGTCTCTGGGTAACTGTCTTTGATCATCTTGTCACCTATTAACAAATATACTGGCGCTCTACAGGGATCTCTCCTTCTTCTCCCTTCTATCCATAGCTTCCAAATGTGTGTAATACTCCCATGCATTCCCCATATCTTATGCCTCTGGAGCCTCCTTGGATTAGTAAATACAGGGAAGGCAGTCAGCTCAAGGGTTGGACCAACCACCTGACAGTCTACTTGTGTTCTGGAAAGTGTCAATGAACACATACCTCCAACTTTTAATGAAGGGAAACACCCATAAATTGCATGCATTTTTTAATAAGGACCTGTGACATCTCCGGATATTTTTAGCCTTTTTTAGTAAATTTAGTAAAGTGTTTTCTATGAAAAAACAATTCTGGAGCCTCTTCTCTTATATCTCTGTGTTGTGCTGTTCCTCTGTTATTCCTCCTAGAAATGTATTACTGAATCTGTCAGTTGGCCGTTACCATTCCAGTGTCCCTGCACACACTGACTGTCAGCACTGATTTGACAATATCAGTCTGTGTGGGACAAATCCCAACTGGCAACACCTAGCTGACAGATTCATAAATTACTAGAAGCAGTAACAGAAGAACAGCACAACACTGAGTTATAACAAAAGGTGCTCCAGAATTGTTATTTCACAGGGAACACAAGGAAACAGACATATCAGGAAATGTCACAGGTCCTCTCTAGGCTATGCCTCTAAACCCACCTCAAGCCAAAAGAGGTCCTGGCAAAGCAAATTAGCTCCTCTGGACCAGGCCTGTGTTGGCTGATAGGTGTCTAACACTGGCATGGTGCCGCATAACCCTTAGGATATACCCTTAGGATACGTTCATACAACTGAGTTTTTTTCAGTGAGCTGAAATCAGAGCTAAAACGGTGTTTCAGCATTCAAAGTGTCAGTGCCAAAACAGCTTGTAAATGTATCCTTACTGACTGACAGCGCGGAGTCAAGCTTGGACATCATTCCAGACAGCAGTGCATGCAGCAGAACTCCCACTGCACCAGGACTACTCATATCTCATGGATCCAGGGAGGGTAGGAAGTATGCTGTCTCATATATGTTGTATGCAAGTGCAATCAATCCATAGACTGCCTATTATGGACAACATGTATGAATTTTGGCGCCCAGGCGTCAATTTTATTGCGCGCATTAGTAGTGTAGAATGCGCCTAAATGTATGAACCTGTTATGCTGTGGGTCACAAATTAGGCGCTTACTTGCTCCAAAACGACAACTCAGGCTCAGGTAAACCACTTTTAACTTGGTCTGCCTGTTCTTAATGTTTTGCGACTAGTTTTGCCATCCTTCCATCATAAATGTGTAGAATTATACGGTTGTGGTGCGACACACCTCCAGAACTCCCCCAGATCTTAGGCGCATTATAAAGTGCCACAGGTGCCCGATAATGCGCCTAATTTTGGAGTGCGCCTGATTATAAATCTTGAGAACAGAGCTGCGCCAGTTTTTGGGCTGAAAGGATGCCAGAATATTGGTGCAGCCCCGTACATTCATGCCGTACATATGTGTCTTTATTACAGGACTCAGGCTTTGTTCACACAACTAATTTTTTTCACCAAAAAAGTCTGTTGCAGATTTTGAAGAGAATCCAAAGCAGAAATTGGATTTCTGCTGTGGATTTGCAGTTTTATATGTTACAGAAGAGCATTTCACTGTTTTTTCCTTTAAATTTCGATTTTGTATTACAAAAACTTGCAGTGTCTGATCCACCCAATGCTGCAGATTCCCATTGAAGACAATGGGAGGTGGGTTTTGTCCTGATTTAACACAAATTTCAGTGTGAAATTTGCATGAAAAATTTATATGATTTATGTATTAATTTTCCCTCTTGTATTAAGCTGTGTAAAAAAATGCAATAATTGATCACCAAAAGGAGAATGGATTCAAAATGTTACAACATGGATCTAAGAAATTATAGGAGGATAGTAACTAGTGATTAGTATTGTGCTTCTGATTCAGGTCAAAGTGACCCAAATCCGAATGCTTCAGCCTAAAGCAAGCTTAACTCTTACCCCTAAAGTTAGGATTAGAGTTGTTTGAAGAAGTGCAGGCGGTAAGTTTACTGATCCATCGACGCGACACTCACATTTTTTTGGGTTCCTTCGACCTTTGAACTAGGTTTTAGGCCAGAGATAAAGCCATAATGTCAGCGCTGTGTCACTGGACCAGTAAGTTAACCCCCTAAAACTGTTCAAACAATTCTAACTCTAACATAACATTAGAGTTACTGTTATGCTTATGATTACGGATAGGTTTAAAGAAAACATTTGGGCTCAGGACATCCCAACACTCACTTTTTTCATAAATTCGGTCAAACTTGTGTTGATCGTAACAGGGCCTCTTCCGGTAACATTGCTTGTGATCTAACCCCCGATTGTGTTGTTGTGGATATCCAATACTATACTGAGTGAGTTGCATTTCTTAATTCCCCATTGTCCAGGCTGAGAAACAAAGCTGGCACAGCTAATGATCTGGGAGAGGGAACCAGGAGGCAGTAAGGCTACAGACACACAGCCTCGGACAAAAACCGTCAAAAAGCTGACGGCCTTTTGTCCGATGCAGGACTGCGGTTTTTGTCACTGTTTTCGCAAAAAACACGGTCGGGTTTAGTTTTTTGCCGTCGGCCCATACAATTGAATTTACGGGAAAACACAAAATGCTGGCGGATTTAGCAACAAGTTCCTAAATCTGCAGGATTTCAGTTAATTTAAGAAAGTTTATTTAGTAGTCTATCACGGCTTATTCACTAGGTTGGTTGATGCAGCCTGCAGCTTGGACATGACAGAGAAGAATATTTACCAAGAGGCAGGGTGCTATTACTTAGGAGCAGGCAGTGTAATGTATATGGGTGTTGGCCTGCCGGCTAGCACGGGAGAGCAATAATGGCTCAGAGAGAAAACCCTCAGAACATGTTTATTTTATGGGTGTTACATGAACTCACATGATTAATAACAAAATTACATTAACCTATAATAGTTCAATAACTTATCTTAAAGTGTGAATAAGGGCGGAACTAGTGAATATCATATAAATATTCATAGCTTTCCAATTTCTGGGAAGAAATCCAATATTTAACTAGAACAAGAAAGAATTCATAAATCGCTTCATATCTCATAACATAGCTCATACAGTAGCTATATTTTGTTAGTACATTCAGGTGACCAGTTATTATAAAGGTCAAACTATACATCTTTATGAGAAAAGAATCAGTGCAGATGTCTTCAATTCCATGTACTTCAATGAACTATTGTATTAGAGAAAACTCTTATCACTAATTTATCTGCACGCTCAGAAGCTTCAGTTACAAATAATGAAACAAGAAATACTCAGTTTTGAACATGATTCAAAGACAGTGCTAGAGATATAGAATTAAGGAACATACAAAGATGGAGTCACTAGTAGTAGGCCTAGTATTTATGAGTATAAACTTAAACAATGGCCAGATATCTGATTTTGGGGGCCAGAATTTAAGCTGCCATTTATTGATGTCAGGGAAGCATAGACACATGTCCTGTTTTATTATCCTAACCTAACATAATTATAACTCCTGTCAGATTGGGATGCCTGGGGCCCACTAGTGGAGTTGATTCCTGGGGCCCACCAGTGGAGATGATTCTTGGGGCCCACTAGTGGAGATGATTCTTAGGACCCATCAGTGGAGTTTATTCTAAGGGCCCATCAGTGGAGCTGATTCTTAGGGCCCACAAGTGGAGTTGATTCTTTGGACCCAAAAGTGGAGCTTATTGTTTGTGACAACTAGTGGAGCTGATTCTTTAGGACCACTAGTGGAGTTGATTCTTTGGACCCACTAGTAAAGCTGATTCTTTGGGTTCACTAGTGGAGCTGATTCTTGGAGCCCACCTGTATTGATGGCTTGCACAACAATGGAGTTGTTTCTTGGTGCCCTTCAGTGCAAATGACACATGGCGCCCCCCAGTGGAGTTTTTTCTTGAAGCCAATTCTAAATCTCCTGCAACCGTGGTAGATTCTTTGGGCTCACTAGTGGAGCTTATTCTTTGGGCCCAAAAGTGGAGCTAATTCTTTGGGCCAACTAGTGGAGCTGATTCTTGGAGCCCACCTGTATTGATGGCTCGCACAACAGTGGAGTTGTTTTTTGGTGCCCACCAGTGCAGATGAAACTTGGAGCCCACCAGTGGAGTTTTTTCTTGAAGCCCATTCTAAATATACTGAAACCGTGGTAGATTCTTTGGGCTCGCTAGTGGAGCTGATTCTCTGGGCCCAATAGTGGAGCTGATTCTTTGGGCCAACTAGTGGAGCTGATTCTTGGAGTCCACCAGTAGTGATGGCTCACACAACAGTGGAGTTGTTTCTTAGTGCCCACCAGTGCAGATGAAACTTGGGGCTCACCAGTGGAATTTTTTCATGAAGCCCATTCTAAAGATACTGCACATGACTGCACATACTACACAAACCTATTGCTTTTTGCCTCTCGCCCTCAAAAATAACCCCAGGCCTACCATGCCCAGGGGCCCTCCATGCCCAGGAACCCCTTGGGTTTTTCCTTACCCCCCCTCGGGGCCAGTTCAAGCTTGACTTCTGTGCCCATACCTAGAAACACAAATGATACCCCTCATTTGTCACGATTCTAGCTACAGCTTCAGGCTGCATAAAATTCTATACTGAACATAGGCCAAGTATTATTACCAATGAAGTAATCAACTTCAAGGCAGAAGTGTTTATATGACAGTGCCCACCACAAAGATCTACCTATTGTAGGTTATCGTGCCCAACACATAAGTGCATCCAATTAACATCACATAGCAGTGCCCACACAGGTGTATCACCCACAGCAGCATGCCAATCTGCCAATCACGTCATTGTAATTTAAACATGCATTTGTCCCATATCGTCCCTTACTTTGATTGACTCCTGTAATTAGAATTTACAGACGGTTATCTCTTCCCGTGTCAGTATCTGGAATGGCAGGTAAGCACTGTAGAAAACACATCAGGTGTTTTGGGATTGTGCAAGTACACAGCCCCAAAGCCACACTGTGGCCATTCTTGCAATATAACCGTTTATGAAATTCCAAACAGAGATGGGGCTTGGATTACACCAAAAGTTGGATGAAAAAAATCTGTTTATAAAGTTTATTTTGTTGCTTATTGCTTCTGATATCAGGATGTTTTGTGAGTTTCTCCAGTGAAGACCTGATATTAAATAGCCTTGTGGATTCTGTTGGCTTTCGATTGTCTGTGCTGTATTATTTATAGTCATTTGCTTTTACCTTTCTAAGCCATTCCTGGCTCACAAAACAGCTCCCTAGGATCATAAATAAGTGAAAATTTGTCTGTGGCAACAACAGAATGAATATTCCTAACAGATCCCCAACAGTAATATCTAATTTATTGGACAGGTTACTTTCAGATAACATTTCTATTCTCTAACACAAGCACCGTTAGTCCTAGATACACAATGCGTGTTTTATATACTCGCAGCAAGTTTTCCTTTTAGATATATACCAGCTTCACCTCACTGTGTACTTTCTACTGTTAAGACGTATTTCTGGATGATTAATATATTTTTTGGCTTCAGCAACCTTCACTGGTCAACAATGTTCCAGGCAGTTTTCTCACAGGCCGACATCCTTATTTCTGTTGGACCCAATTATGTCGAAAATCTAGTTGCTTACTACAACCTGACACATCCCTGATGAAAAAGTCCATTTTCGTCTGCAAAAGGGGTAAGACTGATGATTTTCTTACTGTAATAACGTCCAAGTGAAACGGAAAGAGAGAGCGTTGAGGATTCTGTTGGTGACCAGGTGACAGAGAAATTAGCCCAATAACAACTAATATGGCTTATTGTGGATTCACACTACATCAATGGCTTTGTTTGAGGTACCCATTGGGGTAGCATGAAAAATCGTACTCTTGGGGATATTGTGATGCAGGCGTGGCAACCCCCATAGAGAATAATAGAGCAGAGGTAGCTCTGCATGGGTACCCCAATGGATACCTTGATCAATGCCATTAACGTAGTGTAAACCCACCCTTACAAATTTAGTTAATGGACAGCTACATTCTCCTACATAGACAAGAGATGTCTTCGCCAAGGTTCCGCTATGTGGTATATGTGTACCAGGGATACATTCTATGTCACTAATGAATACTTGCACTGACCTAAGGCTGTGCTTTTAACCCCTTCCTATCACAGCATGTATTTTATTTTACATTGGGGTTTGTTCTTTCCTCTCCATCTAAGTAGTATAACATTTTTCTGTGTACATAGCACTAGGTCAGCACAAGACTTTTTTTGCTGGATAAGATATACTTTTTAATGGTATTATTTATTTTACCATAATAGGAATGGAGCATCTTAGTTATGAGGAGAGTTTAGAAAATTTAACTTATTTGCCGAAAGATAAGAGAAAGTCAGCTCACCGTAGACCAATAGGATGCAAGGACACTCCAGGCCAAGGAGATCACAATGTAGAAAAGCAAAAATATGATCCAGCAATCCAAAGAGGCCAATAAAATCCTAAATCTATTAAAAAAATATTAATAGCAAATGCTATGACTAAGGGGCAGTTTCCCTGAAACGCATAAGCTTTGTACATCTTTCCTCTGCAAGCCTGCTTCTTGTTTTAATATTTTTTCAATAAATTTTGGATTTTATTGGCCTTTTTGGATTGCTGGATCATATTTTTGCTTTTCTAATTTAACTTATTTAGTCTTGAGAAAATTTGGCTCTAGGAGACATGATTAATTTATATAAGTATATAAATGGCCCATACAAAAAGTATGGGGAAAAGCTATTTCATGTAAAAATACCTCAACAGACAAGGGGACATTCCCTTTAGCTAGAGAAAAAAAGGATTCAATCTCCATAGGAGAAAAGCTTTCTTCACTATGAGAACTGTAAATCTGTGGAATAGCCACCTGAGGAGCTGGTCACAGCAGGAACAGGTAAGGGTTTCAAGAAAGGCTTAGATAACTACCTAAAATTAAAAAATATTAATATGTATGTAGCCATATAAAATGCTGCATCCAGTTTGATGGCAACTCTGGGATCAGGAATAAAATCTTTCTTAGAGCAGATTGGTTCTTGCCTTATGGGTTTCAAAGTCTAAATCAGTAGGGAAACTAAGCTTAAACTCCTTATCTCCCTCTCTTCACCCACATTTTCCCCACCCTTGGTTGAACTTGATGGGCATATGTATTTTTTCAGCCATACTTACTATGTAACTATATAATGTACTGGGAGACTGGAAACAAAAAATTACTTGTTGGATGGAACATGAAAAAAACGCAATTGCAACATTTTTTGTGGCGTTATCTTTTTATTGAGTTCACTATTTGCTTTAAATGACGTGATATCCATATTCTGCAGGTTGGTACACATTCATTGGTACCAAATTATTAGAGTTTTTGCTATATGTTAGTACTTAGAACAATATATTTAATAGATTGTAAGCTCTTGCGAGCAGGGCCCTCACACCTCGTGTCTCATTTGTAAATAGCCTTTTTATAATGTAATGTATGGTTTGTCTGTGCTTATACCCTCTATATTGTAAAGTGCTGCGGAATATGTTGGCACTATATAAATAAAGATTATTATTATTATTATATTTAAAAAAAAAAATTGGGTTGCAGCAGCATTTTCTGAAACCAACAACTAATTTAGGTTTCCATTTAAGTTAGGACCATTTTTTGTGGGCTGAAGTATATTTTTTATTGGCACAATTTTGGGATAGATGTGAATTTGTGATCACTTTTTTTCTAATTTTTCAGGAATGTGTGAAATTATCAAAAAACATAATTTTGGCATTGCTTCTTTTTTTCCTGTGTTTTTCACCGTACAGGAAAAATAACGTTACTTGACTAGATAAGAATGCATTGTAGCCAGCAGCTACAGTACTAACCAGTCCCTTGGTAGTTTGATCTATATCCTCCAATGTATGTCCTGGAGAGTATCTGATGTCAGCCAGGACTCCTCAGCCATGCAATATAGTCAATCCATCAATAAATAAGCGTCGGAACTCCATCCATTAAAATCCATGTTCTTTATTTAATAACTTTAAGTTGTTAGATAAAGAACATGGATTTAATGGATGGTGTTCCGATGCTTATCTATTGATGGACTGACTACTAGGGCACAACCACGTGTACACTGTTGTACAATTATAATACATTGCAGAACAGTGTAAGAAAATGGGCCTCCTATTACCAATAGCAGGGTGTAATAGGATAGGAGTAGTAAGATGGCAGCATGAAGGCTTACATTAAGGCCAGGGAGCCCTGGAGTGCAGTGGTGGGGGACATGCAGGTAAGCATCCATTTTTTTGTTGTTTTTTTTACATTGCAACTGTCAGGGCGAGAACTCTGAAGTGAAATGGAGCAGATCGATGGGGACAGGTAGGTACATTTTATTTATTTTTTTCTTTACCCAGCATTTCAGATTCATTTTCTTCTACCACTATAAAGGTAGGGTCCACTGGTCCAATAGTTGTATGAGAAAAAAAACATGTGAAGTTTGCCAGTGATACCACTGTTTCACCTGCAAACGTCTGCAGCCTGTGGCAACAGGTTTTGTCCCAATGCAGCTACTGGACCCAACCCTAATTTCTACAATTTGAACCTCATTCATTTTAGTTGACTGCACCTAAACTGAGATCTTGTTGAATGGCAGGTATTGGTGTGACTTTTCTTGAAGCAAGCTTACTTATGACCAAAATTGGGGTCACTTACCATTTTCCCTAGGACTTGTATGGTCTTGATTAAGCCGGACATCACTGTATGTGTTTTTAGTAGCTATTTTCCAGTCCAAAACATTAGTATTGAGTGAATTCCAATCACAAAAGCCAAACTCGAAGTCACATGTGTTAAAATTTCCTGCAGAAATGTAAAGCGCATGATTAGGTATGTTTTCAGGGTTGACATACTTTGCATTTGTCAGTGTTTAAATGACAATGTTTTGCTAACTCTTCAGACTAATACAGATTCCCTAGTTATGATCTGTTATGACCTGCTGGCAGCTCTTTACTAAAAGTAATAGGCTGTCTGAGTAAGGAGCTTACAAGCCATAACCTCCAAAGGAATATTGCTCTTTCAGCCATTCTCCGCTGTGGCTAATACAGGAGACACCTTAGTAGGAATCCCCCTTTATTAAATCCACAAGCTCTAATAATGTGCATAGATAGCGGTTCTCTAAATTAGACAGCCCCTACTGAGTAGCCTCTTTGTGTGTTCTTGATAACCCCTTTGTCTTTTAAAGATAGCCATAGTTACATAGTTCAAGAGGTTTAAAAAAAAAATACAGGTCCATCAAGTCTACTTATAACCTAATCAGAGCAAATCCCTCAATCCATGTCCCATGCACAGACTCTAGTCCCAACAACAAGTAATATTATATCTGTCAAGGAAGCCATCCAAGCCTTTCTTGAACTTGTTAAAGGACTTCAACATCACAATCTCTTGTGGCAGCGATGTCCATAGTTACAGTAAAGAATCCCCATCTATGATGATGGTAAATCTTTTTTCCTTTAGATGAAGAGGATGCCCCCTTGTCATGGTTACAGTTTCTAGGAGTAAAAATATCATGTGATGGATGTCTGAATGGTCCATGTTTCTACATCAGGGGCAGAAGTACTGCCATAGCCAGCCAGCTTGTTACATAGACAGCCCTGGGGCTACTATAGGTCCACAGGGCTGACTGTGCAGCAATTCCCCGGGCTCTGTTGGGTCACCGGATTCCCGATCACCCGGCAGGGCAGGGGAAAGCCCGTTGATTATGCTGCGGTCACGAACCGCAGCAATCAAAGGGTTAAGTGCTGGGGAGCAGAGGCTTCCCTCACTCCCTGATGCTTGCAGATGCTGTGCTGTGAACATGGCTGTGAAGTAAAGCTCTGTTCGCAGCGAAGCTGCGGTGCCGTGCATCGCAAACTCTGATGTCTTCAGTGACGTCAAAACATATCGCTGCAAACAAACAACCTGAAATGTCCACCATCAAAAGACAGTGGGTGGTCGTTAAGGGGTTAAGAGCAGAAGGGGCTGTACCAGGGGCGTCGCTAGGCAGTATCATTCGGGGCAGAAGCCCCGGATGTAAAGCCTTCTGCCCCGAATTATTAGTCTCCTCACTCTCTCTGCAGTGAGAAGCTCCGCCCACCACCAGAGCCTCAGCCCCTCCTCCTCTTCTGTGCTCCCTGCTCAGCCCTCCCCCGGAGCTACAGCACTGACAGCAAGGTTCCCTGCCTGCTTCTGACGGCTCCTACAGCAGATCGTCGGCCCCATCACTATGGAAACCAGAACGAGCTTCTGGTTTCCTCAAGTCTTCCAGAGCTGCCTAAACAGCCCAGGAGCATCTAGGACCGCAGTGAGCCTGCATAAGGTATGTCCTGAGGCAGGATGGAGGGCTATGCCCCCACCTCACATGTCTATACTCATATACTGGACCTGTGTCACAGAGGTACAGTATATGAGTATAGACATACACATAGGGACAGTATATACACACATGTAACAGTTAAATATTGGACATGTGTATATACTGTTCCTGTGTGTATATTGCAGTATATATATTTATATACACACTACACCACTATATGTATACATATATATATATACACACACACACACATACTTCACACAGGGACAGTATATACTCAAATGTAACACCCAGATAAGTACTATACATGTATATTCTGTCCCTGTATGAAGTACATGTGTATGTATATAGTGTAGTGTGTATATAAATATATACTGTAATATACACACATGAACAGTATATACACATGTCCAATATTTACCTGTGTGTTGCATTTGTGTACTACATCACCACATATACTGGATTTTTCAGACTATAAGAGGCACTTTTGTGCCCCCAAATTTGGGAAGAAAATGAGGGTGCAACCTATATTTTGAATTCAGCAGGAGGTAGGAGTGGGACAATGCTGTAGGCCGTGGGCTGGGAGGATGGGGTATGTTGTCCGAGAGACCACCAGCAAGGGAGTCAAGAGCAGAGTCTCTGCTGCTGGAAGCTAGCGGCGGGGTTTAATTAACCCCTTCATGCATATGGATGTCCTTGAACATCTAAATGGCATAAAGGATGTATAAAGCGGGCTCACACGCTAAGCCCACTCTATGCATGGCAGACAGCGACTGTTCCTTACACTCGCTGCTAACAATGGGCCCGTGCCCCGAATGTTTTAGGACCCTAGCAACGCCCCTGGACTGTACTATTAGTCCAAACACAACAAAAAGTCAATGGGTCCCGTTTTTGAAATCTGTCAAACAGTAAGACTGTCTTTGTTGCCATACTGTACAGTTTCAGGAATATCTCACGTTTGGCCTAGAAGTCAATAATCATCCCAAATTTGATACCCATGACAATAACCAGTGTCAAGTGATATGTGTGCAGACAGCCTATCACACACCATATATACCTGCCAACCACATGTGACTTCCTTCATGGTTGACATAGAAAGTTGGAAGTGGGAATGTGACTATGCTGGGTATAAAAAATTAATGAAACAGTTTACATGCACATGCCTTTAAAGGGGTTGTCTCACTACAAGGATTGTTTTTTATGTTAAAGATCTTGCAGAAACAAGTCACTTTGCAATATGTGTCCATTAACAGTGTCCTACCTATTCCTAGATATCCCCTCTTGTCTGGCTGCATGAGCTCCTCAGGTCGCTATAGCTACAGACCTGTTCATTCTCTCCTGATAGGCTGCCAGCACTGGTTGCTATAGCTACAGATCTCAGCAGGTTATCACTGCAGGCCAGTAGTAGCCGTTAGAAGCCAGTAAACACGCCCCTGAATTCAAAAATGAAACTGAGAAAACAGGACTGAGATAAGATGAATCGATGGAGTGAGACAACCCCTTTAAGGAGATCAAACTGAATAGATTCTAGAATATAAGAACATAGATACGTACAGTTTCATTTCTTGCATTACTGAATCAGACAAGTAATAAAAAGTAAGGGATTGTTGTAAAGTTATTTAAGGATTAAGTGCAATTTACAGCGGCAATGACAGATGGAAAATGCCAGATTTGTTTTTATTAGTCATTGTCTATCGATTTTGTTTACTTTCACATAATCCAGGTTTTGGCAAATACAAACGCCATTAAATCAATTGTGGCTTTGCAGGTGATAGACTGATCCTATCCTAAATCTAAAGCAACAGTCAGTATTTCCCATGGATTTTTGCATAATGTGTGGCAAGCTCACTGAAATTAATTAGGTGACTCCAAATATCAAAGATGCATTCAGAATATTTACATACATGATAAGCTCCGTCAGCTCACACAGTACAGTAATGTGAAGGGTTTTCTATAATGCTCCCATTATCCTGTGGTGTCCCTAAAATAATGGGGTTTTTTTTAGCTTTCGATCTTTATCTTATGCTTATGTTTCATGGGAATTAAGTTCAGTGTCTTAAACTGAAAATATCCCCTAGAAAGAAGATCTGTAACTGGTAAAGCTGCTTGAGTCTATGCCTGTTCAGTTTGACCCCAGTTCAACCTTGTGAAAAAAATTGGGTTTGGAACGAGCCGACCCCAAATTTTTTTTACTGTGACTATAAACCTGAGCTTGCCATAACCCTGACTATCACAGTAGCTTTTACTCTAAATTCAGGTTAGGTTCAGAGGTGGTTTTGAGTAGGTTAACCTACCTGTTTCCTGGTGCTCTCTTTTCCATAGTACCTTAGCTTCTACATCACTTCCCTGTTACATCACTTCCATGTAAGTAACCCTAGTATGGCTGTAGGCCGAAAGTGACGTCAGATGGAAAATTAATTAGATTAATTCTATAGATTTGTTAGATTAATTCTACAGGTTATTACGGTTGTGTGGATACCTAATATTTGTAGGGGTTTTTGTTTGTGTGTAATGTATGCACAATTATTTTTTCTACACTTTTTTATGTTTTTTTAAACTTTGTTTTCAATCCCATGAAGGGATAACTGTTACTTTTTTTACTCTTAGTAATGTATTAGCAAATTCATATATGCTAATACATTATAATCTGTGTCAGTTTGACACAGGCAGCAGTAAGGGCTTTCCTGATCGCTGGCTTCTTACACAGACAGCCCAGGGACCACTCTAGGTCTCCAGGGCTGACTGTGCACCCGTTCGCCGGGCTCTGTCTGGTCACTGGAGTCCTGATCACCCGACAGAGCAGGGGAAAGCCCTTTGATTATGCTGCAGTCATGAACTGTGGGAATCAAAGGGCTAAGTGCTGGGGAGAGGAGATTTCCTCGGTGCTTGCAGAGTCTTCGCTGGGAATAGGGCTGTGAAGTACAGCTCTAATCTCAGCACTGCTGCGGTGCCAGGCGTCGCTAAGCCCTTAGCAACCAATCAGAGCTCATATCAACCAATCAGAACTCATAGCAACCAATCAGAGCTCATAGCAACCAATCAGAGCTCATAGCAACCAACCAGAAATCATAGCAACCAATCAGAACCCATAACCACCAATCAGAGCTCATAGCCACCAATCAGAGCTCATAGCCACCAATCAGAGCTCATAGCCACCAATCAGCTCAGTTTTCATTTTTCCAGAGCAGTAAAAGGATTGAAAGCTGAGCTCTAATTTGTTGCTATAAGTTCTGATTGGTTGCTACAGGCAACAAAGACGGTCTTACTTTGACAGTTTTCATAAATGTGGCCCGATATTTTGCCATCTGGCTAACAGACCCTAACAATACACATAGGTGTTAATAATTAGGAGTTTTTTGTATTCATAATGGGAGCACTCTACCTTCCTTTCCGACCCTGAACAGTGACTGATTTTGCATACATATATTGTGATGGTACAAGCTTTGCTTTTATTGTCAATATACCTGAATGATCTGGTTTCCTATTTCTTGCTTTGAAGTTATTTGGGAAACATTTTGAGATGCATCTGTGTTAATGCACCATATGATCTGATATTAGGACACAGCAAAAGGCATTGAAAAGCATTGAAAATGATCATGTTCTGTTCCACAGTATCAGAGTGTGCTAATTGTCACGTTAAGCTTTGTCTCATCTCCACTAGTATATTAGTTAAAAAAAACAAAGTTTTTTTTTTATTGGTCATTTTCGTTTCACATAGTTGTATTTTACGAACTGCTCAGACACAGAAGATTAACGTTGGGAATCTCAATGTTTTCAGTAGAAGTCACTGACAATATAATAGAGCTGACTGATGGCATGGCTGTGAATCTTAAAGGGGTTTTGCCATGATGTAATGTTGACGTGGGATCCTCCAAAATGGGTATTTAATCACTTTTCTAAACATATGTCATTAACAAAAGTGAAGCCTGTGAAAGCTACAGCATTTCTCAGTCCCTCTTAGTTACCTGAAACTTTGCATTAGACACAACCAGAGGAGCATACAGGAGCTGAACTGGCCGCGCTTGCGTGAAACACTTGTTATTGTATGAAAGGGAAAATGAATGCGCTTTCAAGGGACTGGGAAGAAAGTGCAATGTATGAGCCTGTGTCTACTGTATAGATAATCCACTGTTGTAATGTCATTATTTGAGTTTACTTTTTAGACGCTTCCTTATTTCTCACTCCTTGCTCACCCTCTCACCCCTGCAGCGTTCATGACTCAGCATGATTTGTTTATATTCTCCTCTGTGCTAATAAGGATGTAAGGAACTCTCTTCATGGTAAAACCCCTTTAAGGGATTTTCCAAGACAGGTTAAAACCTTCCTACCACTTCCTACCGTGCTAAAATAGAAAATTTACCCAACCTTTCCCCTCCCATCACCACCGTTCCAGAGCTCCAGTGTTTCCGTGATCCCCCTCACTGATGATGTCATGTTCATAGATCACATGATGCTGCAACCAATCTCTGGCCTCAGCAGTCACATGCCTGCATGTACAGAATGTGACCACAGAGGTCAGTGATTGGTTGCAGCATCATGTGATCCATGAATGTGATGTCATTCATGAGGGACCAGGGAGGGGAGAAACACTGAAGCTCTGGCTGTGCTGGAACCTTGGTGGTAGGAGAGGTAAGAATTGATTAGTTTTCCAAATAAGCACATTGGGAGGTGTTAGGGAGGTTTTTTTTAAAAAATCTTGGAAAAGTGAATGTCAGTTTTATTGAGACATTTTATAACACTGTGATTAGATTATTATATGTATGGAGCAGTTTGTTGGTCACTGTATGTTGGTGGTACATCAGCACAATTATGATGCTATTTACTTGACATTGTGTGGCACTGCTTCTGAAAACTAGATTATTTTTGCAGTTAATAGAGACAGTGGCATCCTTTAAGATTGTTTTTAGTCAACTGTATAGAAGTACTGCTTGGTTAATACGTAGTGCTATGATTTTTTTGCACCATAATACAATATATCCACTTCAATGAAGCTTAGAATCCAGCATTACCTAGAGGGTTTCTTTAAAATATTTAAACTTTATTCTTTATTGAAAACATGAAAACAAAATAGAATTCAAATGACAAATGCAGCTTCCCTTCTACATTTTATGCTTCAAGAGTAAATATTTTAAAGAAACCCTTAAAGCCCTGCTGATTCCGTGCACCATCATGAAGATGAGCTGAATACCTTATTTTTTCAATTCTACAATATATGATATTGGTAACTAAACACTGTGCAGTTATTTGAACGTTGTATACAGATTTAGACTGGGCCACGGTGGAATAGGGGAAACCCTCGGTGGGCCCCTAGGCATGCTGGACCCCTGGGCATTGAAGGCCTGGGGCTGCTTTTTAGGCAGAGAAAGAGAGAAAGAAGGCAAGATGAAGCGTGCTAGAGATGTGCAGTCATGTATAGTCGATGTAGTGTGGGCCCCAAGAATCAACTCCACTGGAGGGTCCCAAGACTCAATTTCACTGGTGGGCCCCAAAGCACCATAATCCAAGACTAATTGTATTTTTTAAATGTTTTATTATTTATTTTAGAGCACCATTTTTTCCAAGACACTGTATATTTGAAGGAGTTACATACATAACATAAGTTAAAAGAGTACAGTTACAACGATGAATGACTAACAACTGATACAGAGGGAGAGAGGACCCTGCCCATGAAGGCTAACAGGCTACAAAGGAGGAAGAAAGAGACACATGTTGGGGGCACACATGTTTGTGGGTTGGTGTAGTAGCAGCAGGGTTATTGTAGATTTTAGGCTCCTGAAGAGATGGGTTTTCAGGTTGCTTTTGAGTATAGTGAAAGTGGAGAAGAGTCTGATATGTTGGGGCAGTGAGTTTGAGTATGGGGGAAGCACAGTGAAAGTCTTGGAGATGGTTGTGTGAGGAGCTGACATGGTGAGAGCAGAGGAGAAGGTTCTGTGAGGAGCGGAGATTGCGAGAGGAGAGGTATTAAGAGATTAGAGCAGAGATGTATAGAGGGGAGAGGTTATGAAGAGCCTTGTAGGTCATGGTTAGTAGCTTGGACTTAATTCATTGGACAATGGGTAGCCAGTGAAGGGATTGGCAGAGCCAAGAGGCAGAGAAGAAGCAAGGAGAGAAGTGGAGGATGTTTTGAAGGGGAGCAAGTGTGCTAGATGGGAGGACGCAGAGAAGGATGTTGCAGTAGTCTAGACGAGAGATGACAAGGACATGGACAAGCATTTTTGTAGTATTGAAGTTAAGAAATGACATAAGGGCTTGGATGTTTGATTTGACAGACAGAGTGGTGTAAATGTTATCCCAAGGCAGCAGACTTATGAGACCAGTGAAAGTGTAGAGCCGTTGACTGTGATAGAGAGATCAGATGGGGGAAAGATAATAAATTCAGTTTTGTCCACATTTAGATTTAGGAGATGGGAGGAAAAGAAGGAGGATATGGATGATAGATGGGATGGGATCCAGGAGACCAGAGAGTAAATGTCTGGGTTGGAGATGTAAAGTTGGGTGTCGGCAGAATACAGGTGGTACTTTAAGCCATGTGATGCTATGAGCTGGCCCAGGCCAAGAGTGTAGTTAGAGAATAGTAGTGGGAGTTGGATGTGAAATGAGAGGACAGTTGAAGATAAACATGCTGTTCAAGAAGTTTAGAGGCAAATGGAAGCAGTTAAATTGGGTGATAATTGTACAGAGCAGAGGGGTTAAGAGATGGTTTCTTAAGGATGGGTATGATGGTAGTGTGTTTAATGGAGGTGGGGAAGATGCCAGAGTTTAACAATAGGTTGAAAGAATGGGTAAGGCCTGGGATGTCTTGAATGAGGTGGCATGGCAGTGGGTCAAGATTACAGGTACTGAGGTTGGATTTGGACAGCAGAGAGGAAAGCTTGTCATGAGTAACAGTGAAGAAGCAGGTTAAGGGGAAAAATCATTTTGCAGGTATAGAGGTGGGGACCGAGCAGGTATAGAGGAGGACAGTGGGGACTATATAGTATAGAGGTGGGCGGTGGGGGCTGTACAGGTATAGAGGTGGGCAGTGGGGACTGTGCAGGTAAAGAGGTTGATCTTGTTTAGGAAGTGAGTGGCAAAATCATCTGCTGAGAGGAGTTATGGGAGGAGGCTTTGGGTAGAACATGGAGGTGGAATGGGGACAAAAGAACAGGTATATGACAGGAGAAGCCCATGCTTGTTACTGGGGCACAGAGCATGAGTAAAGAGAGTGCAGCTGGGGAGGCTATGTCAAAGGGGTAAGCCAGATTTCCATCAGACCAAGGAAGGATAAGTTACGTAATAAGTTGCATGATTATTTGGCTCTTTACTTCAAGTGATGGGGCCCCACGATAGGTACCACAAAAAAACATCTCTCAACATCAGATGAGGATAGAGCGAGTTGGACTTCAACATGTCCAGTGCTTTGTTCTGCTGAGAGACAATATGTTCCCAGAGTAAGTGATACTTACTATGAGAGAATTGCTCTATAATAAGGCACCTAATGGAATATGGCACAATTTTAGTGAAATCAAAAAGATCTAGAGATTCAACAGATATATGTCAAAGCTTTACTGCTCTATTATACTTATAGCACAGAACATTCTCAGTGTTTTTAATGCTTTTAATGACATCTGTCATAAATAATGTTTTCTACATCTGTCGATTTATTCACAATCATAATTGAATTAATTTAAGTTATCAGTAAGTCTCATTATTATTACAGATTAATGATAACACCAAAATCAAAGTAATTTAGAATGACACATACTGGAACTTGTTAGGTCTTCATCGCCACCATCATTGCAGTTATTTGGAAGATAATCAGCATTAAAGCTCAGTCCATTGGTAGAACATGGAGTTCCAGAATATTCTTTGCATCCAGTACATTTAAATCCATCCAAGGCAATAAACCCATTGATGTTCCTTACTGTTCCTTCAAAAGCAAGCTTCAGATTATGTCATAGATGAGTTTATTATAGTGATATTATATATCTGCATTTATGACTTTTATTTATAACAGGTTGCACATGGTCAAAAAAACTTGGTTACGAAAAACAGCACCACACCGATCCACAGGTTTTGTCTGGTATTGCAGCTCAGTTATGTTTAAGTAAATGGAGCAACTGAACATGTCATGTCTACTCTATGAAGTAAGCATAAAATAAAAGCAGACCTCAAATTCAGAACTATAAATTTTCTATAATTTGATTAATTTTTTTTCTTGCATAAAATGCTGTTTATATGCTGGGAGGACTTACAGTATATTAAAAGCCACCACTTACTCCTGTAGAAATTCTATAAGCCCAAATTGATCGCTCATCATGTAATATGAAGCAGCGTGAAAAAGTCCACGTTAGCATGAGGATAATTGTCCAAAATAGTAGATCCAGCACAATGGTAAAAAAGTTATTCCAAGTTTATTGCAAAATTCCATAAAAATAGATCATACTTTTTATAGCATGATCTGTTTTTATGGGATTTTGCAAGAAACTTGGAATAACTTTGTAACTGTTGTGCTGGATCTACTATTTTGGTTTATCTATGAGTGGGCAGAAGAAGTAGGTCTCACAAGTTTTCCCCGAGTCCTTTAAGCATTTAAGAAAAAATTGCGGGCGACATGTATGAACTGGGCTGTGCCATTTTTTGGCCTATCTTGCACCACAAAACTATGTTAGCCCTGTTCTATAGATTAATGAACAGTCGTATACCAAAACTAACGCCAGGCATGGCCCTTTGAATGCACCAAAGATATGCTATCCGCCAAATATATGCACCAAAGATATGCTATGCAAGGCATGCCAGATTTATGAATCCATATATGACAGGTTCATATATACTGTCGTATTCTACACTCCTCTTTATCAATTTAGAACTGGGGTGTCGGCTCCAGGTTTCATACATGTTGTCCTATATATCTACAAGCTCACTGTCTACATCTGTATCCTAGAATGCCCTCTGATGGAAGATCTGACAGCTGCTTTGAGGAAAGATTACAAGTAAAAAGTAATTGGAAGTTATACAACAGAGACAGAAGAAAGTTGTCAACATTTGTTGGATAATTGTTCATTTTATTGATATTCCATATGATAAACACTCATTACCTGCAAGTCTTCGGAGCTCTCCGGCAGACAGACTTCTCCTTCCACCCACTGGCCTTCAGTTGATAAATTTTGTTCAAAAAGTATTATTTCTTTCTAAGAAGACAATGTGCCAAGATTAACTGTAATCGTTACTCACACATGCATTTTTTTTATGGTACCAAAACATAATGAAAAACAGTACATGTATAAATCAGAGAACAAATCAATTATACAGGAGAGTGACCGACTTAAAAAAAAACAAACCACAAACATTGCACAAGTACGTTTTTTTCACACTTAGCACCACTTAGAATTTTTTTGGCAGTTTCCCAGTATATTCTATGGTACGGTTAATTACACCATTAGAAATTACATCTTGTCCTGCCAAATTACAGACCCTCATATGTCTATGTAGATGGAAAAATAAAAAGTTATGGCTCTTAGAAGGCAAGGAGGAAAAAACAAACAGGAGACAGGAGACAGAAGCCATATATTTCACTACTAGCCTCTATAGGCCTCAATGTCAACATTGTCATCATCATTTAACAGGGATCATGATAGCTCTACAGCAAGCGGATCTCAATCTCCCTGGAACTTATGGTCACCCAAGGTATCTTTTTCGGTTCTTGGTTAAGTATGGAACCAATTTTTAAGAGCTCCCATGCAATCACTGGACAGTAGCCGCTAAAAGGAGAGTTTAGGCTACTAATATTATTATCACTTGTACTGCCCTAATTTTGGCCATGAACACATGTACACCAATATGATGTAGAGTGCCAAGTCTTCTGCTGGATTTCTTGACTTTCTTGGTGCTGCCTTCCATGTGAAATATCTTGACAAAAAGCCAAACTTATTGAATCTGAACATGTCAGATTTACACAAACACTCATCTTAGCGTAAATTAAGCCTGAGGACTTGAACAAGGGTGCAATCAAGCTCCGTTCATTTAAATCTGAAGCATCTTGTCAGTAAACAATCACAATTCGAAAAACAAAGTGATGAGCACTTTAATGAGAGTCTTCAAGAGGGGAGGTAAATAAATTACAACATTGACAGGAGGGGGCGATTACATCTGGGATCTATCAAATAGATTTCACTCAAAACTCAGGGTTCTTAAAAGTGCAGGAAATAATTCCAAAAGTGTCTTGTTCTCTTCTTCAGCTATCAAAATATGTATTAACAACTAAGCCCAGTTCACATCTGCATCAGAGGTTCTGTTAGGAGCCTCTGTCGTAGATTCCTTCAAAAATAATGGAAAAAGAACAGTGCAGCATGCAGCTCTATTTTTTGCATGCACATAAAGGACAGCATGACGGTAACCCAATGGACTTTATTATAGTCTGATGGCAACTCTGGGATCAGAAATAAAATCTTCCTTAGAGCAGATTTTGGTTCATGCCTTATGGGTTGCAAAGCCTTCATCAGTAGGTAAACTAGGCTTAAAAAACTCCTTATCTCCCTCCCTTCACCCACATTATCCCCACCCTTGGTTGAACTTGATGGACATATGCTTTTTTTCAACAGTACTAGCTATAGTCAATGGGGTCCATTGGACACTATTGGTATCCATCATGAAACACATCTGCAACTGTTATTTTCATTTTTCAGATGTGAACCAGACCTTAGGGTCAAACTCTACTGCAAAAACTGCATGGGCTTAGAGAGTTATGAGAAGTAGTTCAAGGCAAACATTGAGTGATAACTCATAAAACCAGATTTTATCTCGTATTTTTTCAAATCTTAGCAAAGCCCTGGACAACTACCCTCCTTGTTTGACAGTTGTAAAAATTTGAATAGCTACTGTAGGAGTCTATTTTTATAGTCACTCTTCAGTAGGCCAAAGCAAAGAGTTACTTTACCCCTTAAGAAAGGAGCTATTTTCAGATTTTTTGTTTTTTCTTCCCCGCCTTTCTATTTTTGTTTATCTACATATACATATGAGGGGTTGTTTTTTGTGGGAAAAAATGTGCTATTTAATGGTACCATTTACCAGACCAGAGATATTTTCATATTTTTAGTTTTTTCTTTCCCTACTTTCTATTTTTTTTTTATCTAAATAAACTTTTGAGGTCTTGTTTTTTGTTGGGACAAGATGTGCTATTTAATAGTAACATTGACCAGACCATATAATGTATTAAGAAGGCCAAAAAAATTCCTTGTAGGGTGAAATGTAAAGAAACCCAATTGTGCCATTTTTGTGGAAGTTCTGTTTCTATGGAGTTCAATGTTCAGTTTCAAGACATAATATCTGTATTCTACAATTTTTTACAATTCCGGTACTACCTAATTGTTATAGTTTTCATTATATATCACAAACCTTAAGAAATAAATTTTAAGTTATACACAATTGGTATCGACACATCCACAAAAGTCTGATCTATTAAAATATTACATCATTTATCCCGTATGCTGAACATTGTAGAAAAAAAAATTCAAATTCTAAAATTATTTTGGTCATTTCCCGTCCCCTAAAAATAAGAATAAAAAGTAATCAAAAAGTCACATCTATCCCAAAAGGGCATCAAAAAAAGCCTACACTTCAGTAAATGCCCCCTTCACCCAGGCCTATACTTTGAAAAAACAAAAATTATTGGTTGCAGAAACTGAACACAAATTTAAGAATTAAAAAATGTTTGTATTTTTTTTTTAAAAGTACTAAAACATAATGAAAACCTTACATATTAGGTACCGCCAGAATCACCAACCTGAAGAATACAGATAACACATCATTTATACAAAAAAATGAGCACTATAAAAACAAAACCCCCCGCTAACATGGCACAAGCATGTTTTTTTTACATATTTCACCACAATTAGAATTTTTGTGGAGTTTTCCAGTATATTCTATGGTAAATTCAATGATACCATTAAAAAGTACATCTTGTCTTGCCCTCAAATGTCTATGTAGATGGAAAAATAAAAAAGTATGGCTTTTAGAAGGCGGGGAGAAAAAAACAAAACAAAGAGCCAACAAATTAGAACCAGCTGTCAGGAAGGGGTTAAAGTGTGGTTTTAGTTCTGTGGCCTTTTACACTCCCGAATAGGTGTCACCAAAAAGTGTGGCTGGGGAAATGGATGTTACTGTAACTGAAAAAATCTTAGACCTCACTTGCATACGGTAGCTCCTACTTCTTTTAGTTTTGCTAGAAAGCCTTGATAGACTTGCATAGTCCTCATGGCCATACCTTTTAAAAATTCTGGCAGGAACTCTGATCAACAAGAAAACGGATTTCACTTTAAACTCTGCCTTACAAAGTTTAATTTACACCTTTAGTTTTAAATTGAATATTACTCCCAACGTTTTCAGCGACTTGAAATAATCGAATTAATAGAACGTTTGCATTGTTCTTACATTCAGAGACTTTGTTTCATTTTTTTTTCATACAAGTCTCAAAGCAAAAAAGATGCTGTTGGCAAAGAAACCACTTAATATTGCGATCATTGGAAATGTTATATTGCTGTTCCCCTGCTATGGCAGTAAATTCCAGCTGAGTAGAAGCGCCTACAAGTGCATGGCAGTTAATGGAATCTTACCTCATCCGAGTAGAGCAGAAGTCTCAGACTGTTGTCTTTCTCAATCATGTAATAAAAGTGGAGGCGACAGATCTTGCCTTTGCTCCTGTGAAATAGTGAGCTTTTTAAATAAGCTCTTTTCTGCAAATTGCTGGGGTTCCCGTCAACAAACAGAAAATGTCCTGCAGGGATAAACAAAGTAGTTAGATGTGGGGAATTTAGATCTAGATGGCCTGCTGCTATAGACTGCGGGCAAATGTTATTCCATCTCATCTTGTATTCAGGTTCCCCTAAGCTTTGTACATATCTAATACATTTATACAAAAACATTAGAATGTAGAATAATAGCTACAAATAAAGACCCAAGAAAGTGTCAGACTGGGGTGTCTGGAGCCTCGAGGCCCTTGGTTCTCGAGGCCCACCCCTGAAGTTGGTTCTTGGGGATCCACCTGTGAAGTTGGTTCTTGGGGGCACACCTGTGGAGTTGGTTCTTGGGGCCCACCAGTGGAGCTTGGTTATGGGGCCCACCAGTGGAGCTTGGTTATGGGGCCCAAAAGTAAAGTTAGTTCATGGGAACCACCAGTGGAGCTGGGTTATGGGGCCCACCAGTAAAGTTGGTTCTTGGGGCCCACCAGTGGGGTTGATTCTTGGGGCCCATTCTACAGCTACTGTACATGACTGCACATACCGCACATATCTCTTGCTTTTTTACTCCCTTTTTTTTTTTTCCCCCAAAAATGCAGCCTGTGTTCCTATTTTTACTTACTAAGCTTACTATGCTTACCATTTTACTAACTATGCTTACTATGCATACTTACTATCCTATGTACGCATTTTGTATTGCATAATTATGTTTACTTGGTGGGGGACCCTTCTGTATGGTAAACACTATATTATATTATATGAATTTTGAGTGATGCCATCCATTTTTTGCAGAGTCATTGTTTTATGCTATTTTATTACTTGTTTGATAACCTAAACAAAAATTATTGTTGACATTCAATTCTTTGGTGGTCCTTTTTCATAGGTGTATATCTTTAAAAAGCAGCCCAAAGTCTGGCAAGCCCAGGGGTTCACCATGTCCATGGTCCCACAATGTCCAGGGCTCCAATGGGGTTTTCCCCTGCTCCCTTGTGGGTCAATCCAAGCCTGCCTGCCTAGATATCTGTTGCATCAGGGGTGGAACTGACGCCATAAGTGGCAGTTGTGGATCTTGGCAGATAAGGTAGCCTGTAACCTCCCTTTTATGTTTTGCAAATAGGGCCAGCTTTATGTTGATGGGTGTCATTCTCATGAAAATGGAAAGCAAAAAAAGGACAAAAAATCCCTTTACGAGGGTTGTCCAATGAACCAAAAGAAAAAAAACTCAAGTGGATTGCATGCGTCTTCATTTCTCTCCCTGTGATGTTTTCTGTGCAAATCCGTGATATGTGTTGTATGTAACCTCTGTTCTCTGCAGCTGGGCAGCAGCATTTCCTGTTTGAAAGCTATTTCACTTTGTCCTGTAAAACTACAAAACCCAGGATCATTTCCTTTGCTTTGTCTATCTTCCTCCCTCCAAGCTTCAATCTCTGTGCCCATCCCTCATGTTGAAAACCTTGGGAGACAGGGCCAAAAGTTGTGGCTTTAAAGGGGTTTTGCCAAGAAGTAAATTCCTTACCTAACAGGCTGATACTACCTTCTTGAGGCTTGAAAAAAGGGGCGTTGTATTTCTGTGTTTAAAAAAACAAGTACCTCCTCTGTGAAGTCATTGCACCACCTCCCATACACGTTCCCGATATTCTGTCTCTGTAGTTGAGTAAACATTGTTTGGCTAATCCACAGGGGAGAACTGTATTGTGCACAGGAGAGAAGATAAGCTCTGAGCAGGCAGCATTATTTCATTTGTTCACAAACTGATGCAAGGGGAGAGGAGGGCTGAGCAGGGAGCGTCTGTATGTTTACTCAGATAATTACATTACAACCAGTGGATTCTCTATACAAAAGACACATGATCTTTCCTCCCCAGTCCCTTCAAAGCTCATTCATGTTCCCTGCCATCAGATAAGAAGTGCAAACAACGCAAGCGTGGCCAGATCAGCTCCTGTCAGCTCCTGGTCGTGTCTAATGTAAACTGTCAGTAAACTAAGGACATGTAAGGAAGGCTGTAGATCTCACAAGCTTTACTTTTTTAAATGAAATATATTTAGAAAAGTTATTAAATACCCATTTCGGAGGATCCCACATCAACATTAGATCGTGGCAAAACCCCTTTAAAGACTGCCCTGAAAAAGTCAAAACTCTTTGGTCACCTGATCTCTTGGACTTTACACAGAGCTCTTTCCTGTGTGTCCAGACACACAAAACAACTGAGCTTCTTGTTATCAAACAGCTGGAAAATTTAATGAAAGTACTTTACAAAATTGCCTAACCTTGGGAGAGATATTATCCAGAACAATTTTTTTTTTACACTGGACAACTCCATAGTAACTTAATATTCCTCTGTTTTGTTTCTAGAACATAAATTTTATAGCGTTTATATATTGTTGTTATTTTGTATCTCGAATTGAGTGACAATCTCTGTTGTGTTCTCATTAAACTGGATTTGTACTCACTGAATCCTGGACAATATAAAATAAATGCACCATAACTTGCTATCATCTTTCTAACCATTTTTTCGCAATAAAAGAGAAAAAAAAAACTAAATGTTTTATGCAGTTGACTTTTTTTATCTAAACAAAAATGGAATATGTGTGTTCCCCTTCAGTTCTCATTCCTGAAGCTGTAACTCTGGCTTTATCTGGAGGTGCAGGTTTTATCGCTGGTCTTTTATTTTTTTTCATAGAATAAAGATCATCCTGACAGCTCCTATTCACACAGCTCCTCGGCGTGCTATCTCCGGCAGCAGACCGCTGGCTGCTCCTGCGTTCCAATTTGTCAGCTGCCCAATCCTTTCCCATCCGCAGCACATGACACTATGGGATTCAACCATGACCTGTGACCTCTTCTAACAAGATCCACTGAAAGTTAATCTGACACTTTATATTTTTTGTGCTGAAACTTCCCATTACAGCTGCAACATCTGTCTCCTCCAAAATGTTCAAAGCCACAGCCTGTTTTGGCTTCTGATATAGGGAACAGTTGAAGTTTAATAGGAACCACATTGGATATACAGTAGTAAGCAGCTGTCAATTTCTCAAGCTCTCAAGGAAAGCCAACTCTGTGGTGCAGCTCCCACTGATTTGTACTGTTAGCCGGATATTTAACCATTTTTTCATGGTAATATCGTCTGTCTGCGAGAACATCAAATTAGCAACGCTCCTACTGTAGCTATGAGATATGCACCCTCTCTGGGGATCCAATTTATTGCTTAATGCATGGGATAGTTAATGTTAAAATAAAAACTAATACAGATAATCTTCCATGTGAGCTCTGACAAACTTTTATGTGTGATATCAAATCAGATCAACATCACTTCTAATTCACAGATCTGTATTTATCAATTAGGGAATTACTCCCCATAAAGCTTTTAACCTTCCAGACTATTTCCATTTGAACTGTCTGTTTTATGTGTTGTATCATAGTCTTATAATTTATGTATTGGTTCAATGTAATCTGTGCATATAGGAAACTAGGAATTATGGTGCCCATTTATATTTACCCTAATGCATCCATTTTATAGCAAGATAGTGCTGCATGGTGGTGTTAAAGGGAACCTGTCACATAGGTTATGCCCCCATTGCTGAGGGCAGCACAAGCTAGTGTCAGACCTGCTGTTTCCAGCGCTGCGTCCCTTATTCTGTAAGATGCTGTAGTTTTAGAGCATTTAACCTTCAGATCTTATCCATGAGCAGGTGTTAGCCCCGCCCACCAAAGGCTAGCCCTGCCCACTGACAGTTATTCACATGTTTTTACCTATTCAAAGTAATAGGTTTATCAGTTGACTCTTCGAATGACTCTTCAGGCTGAAAACTGCAGATTTGAGCATTAAATACACGAAAACTACAGCATCTTACAGAATAAGGGACACAGCGCTGGAAACAGCATGTCTGCCACTAGCTTGTTCTGCCCTCAGCAAGGGGGGCATCACCTATGTGACAGGTTCTCTTTAAATTATGGTACAATTATGGTACAACTATACCTTTTCTAGAAATTGTAATAAATAATATAACCCCTTAGTGAGTACAGTACTAAGCAAAAGCATCAGTCAGGTTGGGTAAAAATGCTACAAAATAAGAAGGGTAACAAAAATAAAAGTCTTCAAAGGAAACTATCGACATTTTTTAGTTATTAAAACAAGATACTGTTACATATTTTTTTTTCTTCTTAGCCGTTTTTATTCTCTGAGTGTAGTTTTCTCAGTTCGGTGGTATGTATATGATTATGGGGTAAGCTTTCTTGCCTGAGCGGCATTTAGATCGATGATTTACTGCAGCTACATGGACATAGTAACCTGTGAACAGGAGCAGACCCATTGACTTCTATAGGAGAGTTTTCTAGGCATGCTTCTTGTGACCTGGAAGAAATCAAGTCGGGTGTGCAGGGAGGAGGGGGAGGAGCAGCGTGACATCCCCCTATTGGGGACGTGGATCCTGTGTTATCTATGCATATTGGTGTCACCTTTCAGTGTAATCCTGACTGTGCTGATAATGAGCAAACTACTGAAAATATTTCTCTACAGAACAGGAAGTGTCAGAACTGCAGGATTTCAGGATTTAAACAAAAAAATATATGGATAGGGGTATGGAAAAAAAAAAAAACAGCCAAGAATTCTTAAAAAATGTGTTTAACCTAAAAACTTGAATTAAACAGTAGGTAATTTTCTAATGACACATTCCTTTTATTATTGGTTTATATTCGTTGCATCAGGTCTCGTTCTCGAGTCCCACCTCTGGGACACATATCCTTCAGACATTGATAACATATTGTATCAATATGCCATAAATGTCTATAATGAGACAACCTCTTTAAAGGGGTTGTCTCACTACATTGATTCATCTTCCCTCAGTCCTGTTTTCTTGGTTTCATTTTGAATTTAGAGGCTTTTTTTACTGCTACTTTTAGCACTAGTAAAGCCAGGTCTGTAGCTATAGCAACCAGGGCTGGCAGCCTATCATGAGAGAAAACATCTGTAGCTAACAACCGGCTGCAGCCATCAGAAGATTGAACAGGTCTGTAGCTATAGAGACCTGAGGAGCTGAAGCAACCCATATAGGAGGAGATATCTAGGACACCGTTGATGGATACATAGTGCAAAGTGACTTGTTTTTGCAAGATCTTTAACATAAAAAGTAATCCCTGTAGTGAGACAACCCCTTTTAAGGTCTTCTTTATATCCACACACATATTTGTATAAACAACATCACATAAGTATCCAGACCCCTTTACATTTTTCACACTTTGTTTCACTGCAGCCATTTGGTAAGATGAAAAAAGTTCATTTTTTTGCTCATTAATGTACACTCTGCCCCGATCTTGAAAGGAGAAAAACAGAAATGTAGATATTTTTGCAAATTTATTAAACAAGAAAAACTGAAATATCACATGGTCATAAGTATTCAGACCCTTTTCTGTGGCACTCATATTTAACTCACATGTTGTCCATTTCATTCTGATGCTGCTTGAGATGGTTCTACTACTTCATTGGAGTCCAGCTGTGTTTAATTAAACTGATTGTACTTGATTAGGAAAGCAAACACCCGTCTATATAAGAACTTCACAGCTCACAGTGGATTTTCAGAGCACATGAAATCTTGAGGTCTAAGGAAATGCCCAAAGGGGCTCAGAGACAGAATGGGGGCAAGGCACAAGATCTGGTCAAGGTTACAAAAGAATTTCTGCAGCACTCAAGTTCCTAAAAGCACAGTGGCTCCATAATCCTAAAAAAGGAAAGAAGTCTGGATGACCACAACTCTTCCTCGACCCCCGGGCCATCCAGCCAAACTAAGCAATCGTGGGAGAAGAGCCTTGGTAAGAGAGGTTAAGAAGAAACCCCAAGTCATGTGGCTGCGCTCCAAGATGCAGTAGGGAGATGGGAGAAAGTTCCACAAATCAAACCCATCACTGCAGCCCTCCACCAGTTTGGGCTTTATGACAGAGTCGGGCGTGGAAGCCTCTCCTCAGTGGCAAAAACATATGAAAGCCACCAAACAGTTTTGACAAAAACACATGAAGGATCCCCGACTATGAGAAATAAGATTCTCTGGTCTGATGAGACGAAGATTGAACTTTTTGGTGTTGATTGTAAGCGGGGAGAAAAACAGCCCTGCTCCCTCACCTGCCCCAATACAATCCCAACAGTGACACATGGTGGTGGCAGCATCATGCTATGGGGGTGTTTTTAAGCTGCAGGGTTCTTCTTCCAACTGAAGGTTCTTCTTCCAACAAGACACTGACCCTAAGCATACAGCTAAAATAACAAAGCAGAGGCTTCAGAACAACTCTGTGCCCATTCTTGACTGGCCCATCCAGAGCCCTGACCTAAACCCAATTGAGCATCTCTGGAGAGACTTGAAAATGGCTGTCGACCAACGTTCACCATCCAACCTGAGGGAACTGGAGAGGATCTGCAAGGAGGAATGTTAGAGGATCCCCAAATCCAGGGGTGAAATACTTGCAGCATCATTCCCAAGAAGACTCATGGCTGTTCTAGCTCAAACGTGAGCTTCTACTCAACACTGAGCAAAGGCTCTGAATACTTATGACCGTGTGATATTTCAGATTCTCTTGATTAATCAATTTGCAAAAATACCTACATTTCTGTTTTTTTTCCTTTCAAGATGGGATGGGGGGGGGGGGCAGAGTGTACATTAATCAGCAAAAAAAATGAACTTTTTTGATCTTACCAAATGGCTGCAAGAAGTTTATCTGTTCTTCCCGTGTTTGATTAGGTTTCCGCTGCTTACAACAGAGGTTTCCCCCACACTCCAAAACATACGGAATTTAGATTGTGAGCCTCAATGGGAACAGGGACCAATGTGACTGATGACAATCTCTGTACAGTGCTGTAGAACATTACAGCGCTATATAAATGAATGAAATGATTACAAATGATACTTTATCTGATATGTGTTCTGAGTCAACATCCATAGACCTACATTCCCCAGATGAACACAATAGTTCATGCTGACCAATAGAAATAGATGGTCATGCTGTACATAGCATGAGCTTTAGACTTCTTATAGTTAGCATTGTTATCTGTAGTACATATGCACTAGTAATATCTGTATTAATATGAGATTTATTATCAGTCACACAAACATTGAATGTACAAGTTTATTGTTTTACACAAAGCAGACCTATTTCTAACATCATTTTTCTGATCAGCCTCTTATTTGCAAGATTTTAAACTTTATCACTTAGATGCATTCTTCCAAAAGGAAAGAAACACCTTCTTTTAGCACATGTTCTGCAGTTTACTTTTGGGATTAAAAAAAAAGGGCCTATTAAAAAATTTTAAAAAACATCTTTGTTGCCCCAAGAAACCCAAAATTTACGCTCATAAAACCCAATGGGAACCAAGAACCAAATCGCCATACAACCAATCATGCTAAGCAACCAAGAGCCTAGCAAAAAATCGGGCTCATAGCAACAAATCAACTCATGCAACCAATAATCCCATAAAACAAAGCCCAACAACAAATCAAGCTCATAGCAACCAATCAAACCATAGCAACCAATAAAGCTCATAGCAACAATAAACTCTAGAACAATCGAGCTCATACAACCAATCAAGTCAGCTTTAATTTTATATAGTGCTCTAAAAAAATAAAAACTGACTCTTTTGGTTGCTATGGGCTTGTTTGTTGAAATAGGTAACAAAGACACTTACGCAAACATTTTCATACAAAGGGCCCTATGTGTTTTAAATTTCATTTTGTCTGCTTAGGGTATGCAAACCGTTTTTTAGTCTTTTTGGGTCCAGTTAAACCCAAAACAGCCCAAAATCACCAAACAATAGCATTATTTTTAATATAAACATGCTCAGGTTCAACGAACGGTTTTTCTTGCTCTTTCTGATCTCTTTGGGACCGATAAAAGCTTTGTCATGTCAATTCTTGATAAAATTTTTACCAGCAGCGCCCTATTTAAAAAAAATAAAACGTATCCAAGCACACAGCACATTTTGGGTACATCTTTGGATACGTTTTACGCAGGGCTTTTTCAATCCTTTTTTCAGCACCCTAATGTCCTTTGCCTAACCATTCCCTTCCCCAGGTGCCCAAAAACATGGGGCCCCAACCTTTTTCCACAAAAGGGGCCAGTGTTAAGCAAGACAATTTTTCCATGGCCCCCGTGGGGGCCGGGGTTACCGGGGGGCGGTTTATGGGCGGGGTTAAAGGAGAGGTTTGGGGGGGTTTTTTGAATTTAAAACACCAAAAAAAACCCCCAATTTAAAGAGGGAAACCTGTAAAAACAAAACCCCCGCAAAAAATGGCCCCACGTAAAAAAAAAAATTTACATTTCACCCCACTTAGAATTTTTTTTGTTTTCTCAGTATAAATTTTATAGTAAAGTAAAGAAACCATTAAAAAGTACAAAATTGTCCTTCAAAATAGAAAACCCCCATTTGTTATGTTTAAAAAGAAAATGTAAAATTTCCCCAAAAGACCCAAGAAAGGGAAATTATTTTGCCCACTTGTGGTTTTTTTTTTTGCCCCTCCTATCTGTATATCCCCTGATTTTTACACATTAAACCCTATATATAAATTTGAAGTATAAGCCGGGGTTTTTCAGCACAAAAAAAATGCTGAAAAATCCCCCCCCTCGGCTTATAATCAAGTCACTGTCGGCGCTGGGGCTGCGATGGCCCAGGGACCCAGGGGACACTTCAGCATTTCGTGACTCCTCAGGGAGCGTTTTTAGCTGATTGCCAAGTAAGCTCACAGTGTCCGGGCGCTTTGGGGGGCCCGGGGACTGTCTCGATCCCCCTTCCCCCTATATGTGATTTTCCCCGGGGGCATTTCAGGAGAAGAATAAATACTGCGGGGGCCGGGGAGGTGAGCGCCCTGCTCCGCGTGGACTCCCCCGGGCCCGGGCTGCCCAAAATCGCGGCTGTCCGGGGTTTCCGGCACAGGCATTTTGTTGGGTTCCAATTTTCCCCTGCTTTCTTTGGCCTGGGAATGAATCCTCCGCCCCGGCCCCAGAAGACAGAGAAGCGCGCCCCGGGGGACAGGCAGCGGGGAGCCAGGATTTTTTTTTTGGTTTTAAAAAATGCCTATAGCCTGCCTAGGGGAACCCATACCTGCCTATGAGGAAATATACCTGCCTTTACCCCGCCTATACTTGCCTATTTCCCTGCCTTTACCCTGCCTAAAGCCGGGCCCAAGGGACCTATTTCCTGCCTATACCCCCGCCCCAACCTTCCCATAGCCTGCCTAGAGGGCCTTTTAACCCCCCAATGAGGAACTATACCTGCCCATACTTGCCTATAGCCTGCCTAGGGGGGCCTATACCGCCTAAAACCCGCCCATAGCCTGCCTAGGGGGGCCTATACCCCGCCTATAAAACTGCCCATAGCCCGCCTAGGGGACCCCATAACCCCCCTTTTAAACCGCCCAGGGGGGGCATATACCCTCCCATACCTATCTATACTTTCCCATAGCCTGCCCAGGAGACCCCATACCTGCCTAAAGCCCGCCCAGGGGGGCCTATACTCTGCCTTTTAGCCTGCCTAGGGGGACCTATACCGGGCCCATTTCCCTGCCTAAAAGCCTGCCTAGGGGGCCTATACCTGCCTTTTAGCCTGCCCATAGCCTGCCTAGGGGGGCTTTTCCCCGCTATAGCCCGCCTTTGGGGGGCCTATAAACCTGCCTATACCCTGCCTAGGGGGAACTATTCCCCGCCTTTTACCCCGCCTAGGGCACCTTACCTGCCCTTTCCCCCCCTAGGGGGACCCATACCCGCCTATAACACCCCATACCCGCCCATAACCTGCCTAAGGGGGGGAATTTTCCCGGCCCATAACTGCCCATGAGGACCCATATCTGGCCCATTCGACCCATAAACCCGCCTAAAAAACCTGCCTTTTGGCGACATATGCTGCCAAAAACCCGGCCCAAAAACCCGCCTATGGAGGACATTAAACTGCCTATAACCCGCCTATGGGGGCATTTTAAACTGCCTTTTTAAAAAGCCTATAACCCGCCCATGGGGGGCTTAAACTGCCTATACAAAGCCTAAAACCTGCCTACTGGGGGGCATTAAAAATGCCCCCATAACCCGCCTATTGGGGGACTTTTTAAAATGCCATACCAGGCCCATATCGGCCTATGGGGGGCATTAAATTTGCCAAAATCAAACCCATATCTGCCATGGGGGGGCATTAAAATGCCTAACCGGGCCCATACCTGCCTATGGGGGACATTAAACTGCCAAAATTTTTGCCCATGGGGCACATTAAAAATGCCTATGTAATTTTATTGGGATCTATTTATTTTTTAAAATTTACCAGTAGCCGCTGCGTTTTTCCCCCCCCTAGGCCTTTTTAAATGATGTCAAAAAACTTTTCCCCTTTTTTTTGGCAAAGTAGGGGCCCTCGGCTTATAAATGGGTCGGCTTTAACTCGAGTTATACGGGAAAGTTTTTTTTTTTTGTGATTTTTTACTACAGGGCCCGCGTTCACCCATGCTTACTTTTTTTTAAAAGGTTTTTAGGGTGTGTGAACCAAGTGTTTTTTTTTGTATTTTAACCACCTATAGAAAATAAAACCCGCCTATTTAAAACTACCCCTTTTAGGACATAAAATAAAAGGGAAAGAAAATGGGCAAAAGGAAGGACCCCTCACCTTGTTTCTCAGAAGATAGAAATCAAAATCCCCCAGTGGTTTAAGGTTTTTTTTTTAAATAATAAAATTGTCCATCATATATTTACTAAATTTATTATCTGGGAAAAACCCGGGTATAAATATAAAAGAAATTTTCTGAATATTTTTAATGTTAAACGATACCAATTTTTAGAGTGTCTTTTAAAAGTAAAATATGAGTGTGGATACCGAACGCCCCTTTTTTCCTTTAAAAAAAGGACACACTTTTGGAAAAATGTCTGAACCCTGATCAAGGGGGAAGAAAGTCTTTTGCCGAAAAAGCGTAGGTTTTAATTTTTATTAAATTTTTTTCCTTTCCCTGCACAACTATTATGTGTATTTAAAATTTAAAACACGTTTTTCACCAAAAACGCTGGGTCCCCTTTTTTTTCTTTCTGTTTAATTTTGGGACGTAAACCTCCCATGGGGGACATAAACCTTTTTAACCTCCTATGGGACAAAAACCGCCTATTGTAACAACCCAAACCTGGATGGCTGAAATGTGCGGGATGGTGGCCCACTGGGCCCACGCGGTTGCTGATGGAAACCCCATGCAGTTACCCCGAAGTGCAGGTCCGGTACGGGTGCAGGGCGTAACGGGGCACGCAGAGTACCGTAAAACGTGGCACAGCCCGGGTGTAGCTGGGGAACCGTTGGCACGTAGGGGTAGCGGGAAAACCCGAGGGAAAAGCCAGTGAAAACAGACTAGTATACAACGGGTTAAGCAGGTGGTGGAAACGGGTGCACGGCAGGTGACAGCGGGGAAGCGATAAACGTGCAAAAAACTATGAAAAGACACGCAGACCAGCCAAAGGGGGGTCAAGCCTAGTGCTGGAAACAACAAAAAACGCCCCTGAGCACAGGAGGAGGTTTCCCTTATATACCAAGGGGGTCAGGGGTCACTTGGCGGGGAACGGGAAACACTGTGTTTTAAATATGGTGCAGTGCCGCGCGGCCTGCTTCTAGGGGGAGCACGTGTGCCACAGGATGCAGGGGCTGGAGAAAGCACAGGTGAGAGACCATAGCCATGGACACCAGAGGATGTCACAGCAGCGGCTGGGACACGAGCGACACAGGCACGCTGAGGGTCCATAGCAGGGGCCATGGCGTGAACCGTGACACCTATACCTGCCTAGGGGGACAAAACCCTCCTATGGGGACATTACTACTTTAACCTGCTTGAGTACATATACCCCGATAACCGCCCATGGGGGACATATCCCTACCAAAAACCCTGCCTATGGGCCCTTAAACTGCCAAAACCCCTCCCTATAGAGGACCTAAACCCCCCTACACCTGCCTATGGGACATTAAACCCCTAAGAAACTTTAAAACCCCTTTTAAATTCCCTATGAGGGATTTTAAACTGCCTATCCAAAGTATGAATTTTTTGGATCTATTTTTTTTTTTAAAAAATTTCCCAGTACCGCTGCTTTTCTCCACCCTAGCTTCCCTTTTTTTTATATTATATGTTTATACGGTATGTTTATATATTTGGCAGCAGGGATGTTTACTGAAAATTTTTCCATCACTTTTTTCCCCAGCACTTTTTGGATTAGGGGCCCCCAGTTTAATTAGCCCCCTCCTGAAAAATAAAAAAATTTTTTTAATTAAGACTGTCTGATTTGCAAGGTGATATGCTGCAAAATAAACCTCAGGAAACAAAAAAAAAAAAGGGAAAAGGGTTTTGCTTGTCATGGGTTCTCCTGTGGCTCTTATTCTGATCCACAGGCGCGCCTGTGTCCCCGACGTATTGGCGAGCGGCGCCACGACCCGAATGTTATGTCGCGGGCACACTCGCGATCCAGCTCCCGGCACTCATCACTTACCTCCCTCGCTCCCCCCGCCTGAAACCCAAGGGGCGCCCCCCATTCCACGAGCGCACCAGTCTTGTGAAATTTAAAGGGCCAGCTTGCCCATAATTTCATAATTGCTGGGCGCTGGTCCTATATTACCCAGCCTGCCTTTGGCTTCCCTGCCAAATCCATGGTGCAGTAGCCTATGCGAGAAAGCGTTCCAAAAGTTATTCCTGTCATTTCTGTGTACCAGTTCCATTTCCCTCCATTCATTGACCATTAACCTTCGCCGCCTTCCTGAAACCTTCCCATGTCCCCCCTATGAGTTTGTTCACAATTTTTTACCACGCAAACCCACTGCCACCCAAGCAATTCGTGTCAGGGGGTACGACCTGGGGTGTTTTTTTCCCACCCAAAAAGCCCCAAACCCGCGGCGGGCTCTGGGAAAAATGGACCTACTTTGATTCCGGTCCCCGGCGTGGCTTTTTACCCCGCTTGCGGTGGGTCCAGTGGATCCCAACTTGGTCTTCATTTCTAAACCTACCGTTACTATGTTTTTAAACTACCAATTGTATTGTGAATTTAATCAAAAGATGAAATAATAATGATTTTTGATTTAAAATTTTGCCACACCTACAACCAACCTCTATAAAAATTTGCATCCAACCTGATGCCCAGCTGCAATTTTCCCCCTGAAAAATTGCGTAATGTCCATTTTTTTTTAATTGTAAAAACACAAAAAGGGGACTAAGTCCGGTTTTATAGCGACAACACCCTGAAAGGTGACTTCAATTTGTATAGATAACACCGGATCCACCATTCTATTCCTCCCTGAAACCCTTCCCCCAGGTCACAGAGCATCCTAAAAACTCTTTTTTAGAAGTAAATGGGTTGTCCTGTTCACAGGTCCTTTCCTTGAAGCTGCTGTAAAGCATCTTTCTAAATGCTGTTAAAAACGGCTCAGGCAAGATGGACGCCCCCATAATCGTATACAGAACATATAAATAAAAAAATCTAAATCAGAAAATGAAAACAGCTAAGAAGAAAGAATATGTATCAGTATTTCATTTTAATTAGTAAAAAAAAGTATATTGGTGAAAGATCCCCTTTAGATTTTTGGAAAAATCTATAAAAGGTGTGCACCCATATCTTTTAGCTGTTTTTATTGGATCTCCTGGGCCTGACACAGAGCTGTTTTCAGACACACAGAAGTACCAAGCTTTTTGTCAACAAAGAGCTGATGAAGAACTACAGGAAACCTACATAAAATGTAATGAAAGTACATTCCGAAACTATCTAACTATGGAAGAGATATTTAGAAATTTTGTTTTCTATTTCACGGCACCCTTTATGCGAATAGCACAGTGGACGCTGCATTCCTGGTGGCTTGGACTTGTTCTGCACAACAGCTGGAGAGCTACAAATGTGACCTCTCATCAAAAGCATACACCTTGAAGTCCTTTGTGAGACAAGGTGTTCACCTGTTTGCACAGTTTAGGGATCCATTAACCTCTTATTTTAGCAATTGGTGATCTTGGGATGCCATTGATGACATTTTCTGCCCTATTTCAATTGACACCATATATCATCACAAAATGTTCAGAGCTACAATGTCATGGAGACACAACAGGGTTTTCTCAGGGTTTTCTCAGCATGCTGCTTCACTGAGTCACAAGCAGTTTTACACTCGCTCCGTCTCCTCAGGCTGTGGGTGGTTCTATAGCAGTAATTAACATGTTAAGCTTCTATGTAACTAGCAGAGCCATTACACTGACAAATGCAGATGTTATCTATTCAGTAAACACAAGGTGCAAGTGCTGTGAAAACAACTGCTTATCTGTAAACAGAAGCTAATCTTGTTAGAGATAATTAGCTTGCTCTGAAGTGAGGGAGTGAGCTCCCTCTGTCCATGGTGGCATTACTCACTGCTCTCTGCTGTAATCAGATAAAAGGGTTATGGCAGGGGCGTAGCTATAGGGAGTGCAGAGGTAGCAGTCACTACTGGGCGCTGCAGCTTGAGGGGGCCCAAAAGCTCTCTTGCCACATAGGAAGACACCTGTATTTTAACTCCTTAACGACCGCCCGCCGACTTTTGACATTGGCTGGTGAAGGTCGTTTGTCTGCAACAACGTCATTTGACCACCCGGAACACCCGGTGACCCGACAGAGCCCGGGCAACGGCTGCACAGTCAGCCCTGGAAACCTAGAGTAGCCACAGGACTGTCTGTGTAACAAGCCAGTGACCAGGGCAGACTGTGCTGTCCTGATAACTGCCTGTGTCAGTCTGACACAGATTATAATTAGAGATGGGTGAATTTCTCAAAAATTCGGTTTGCCGACTTCGCCGAATTTTCTGACAAAATTTGTTTCGGTCCGTATTACTTTGGGATGAATCACATTAAAAAACAGCTATTTCCAGGCTGCACAGAGCCTGCAGGGTGCTGTAGAACGTTGTGCCATGCTTAAATATGCAGAGGGAGCTTGGTTTGGTCTTCATACAATGTTGTGTTTTAGTATGACACGCACATGACTGCCGCCGCTCTTAGAATCGCTTCACTATAAATTCCCTGGGAACTTAGGGGGCAAAACTGACCAAAAAACTGAAGCGGGAAAGCAGCCTGATAAAGTTATGGCAGCGCCAGCTGGAAAAATACAAGCTGAGGGCTAAGATCCTACCATAGCATCAAAGAACACAGTAGTAGGTTACTGGAGCCCGCACAGGTCTCAGCACAGTAAGGGGCTGTCACAGCAGGGGTCACTGCATGAGGCCAGAGCTTTAAACCGTCACAAAATATGACGGAACCTGTTCTGTTAAACGCTGATACATGTAGAGGCCCCCCCCGCCCGAATGAGTGGAGAGGGTGTCGGCAGTAATTTTGCGTTGATGTCTCTGATCATTTTGCCCTTCCTTTCATCTGTCAGTGTCCGCTTTCAATCGGTCAATAATCCATCAGTATTGCTAAGGCCAAAAACAAACAGGAGTTGATCCAAAACAGAGAGGACCAGTAAATGGGATATTTGCATGTCTTCTGTGTTCTGTATCCACTCCTGCTTTTGGCTACACAATCCTGATCCTTCCCATTCCTTCTGAGAGGTGAAAAGAAGGGGAAAACCAAACATAGTGGCAACCCCATAGAGTGGTGAGGGTGGAAACAGCATTAGGAAACCACAGGGTGTTCCAGTGAGACAGAGGACACTTGGCAGCAGCATGAGTAGGCCACAGAGTGGCACAATGACAAATTCTTGAGGTGGCAGCAATATCAGGAGCCAACAAAGTGGCACAATGACACAGTGTGGAGATGACGTCATCAACAGCAACAGCATGAGGTCAGATTGTGGCACAATAACATTCTGGAGGTGGCAAAAACAGTAGTAGGCCACAGAGTGGCACAATGACACAGTGTGGAGGTCACGGCAGCAGCAGCATGAGGTCAGACAGTGGCACAGTGACAGATTGGAGGTGGCAGAGCAACAGACGGGCCACATGAGTAAGGGGCACAATGACAGAGTGGGGAAAGTGGTGGCAATACCAGCAGGAAAGAATGAGTCAACGTGCGAAATGACGAGGTGGAGGTCACGGCAGGGAAAGAGCAGCATGAGGCATACAGTGGCACAATGACGCTGGGAAAGGGGGTGGAAAATACCGCCCCCTTGGTAAAATGGTGGTAGGAAGATGGAGAAACTGGCAGCAGATGTGTGGCATCAGGCGGGTGGCAGCATCAGAATAGTGGCTGAACCCAGTTTGAACCCAGACTCATTTCTCACAGTTTTGGTGAGGCGTCATGGCTGATGTAATCTGACGCCTAAGGCATTGGTGTGTGGAAATCGTGGCTGATCCACGCCTGATTCATCCACTTTTCCCGTGACAAGCGGGTTCTCCTTGGGGTAACGATGGCCCCCGCCGCATTGAACACCCGCTCTGTTGCCACACTACTGGCCGGGCAGGACAGCTTCTCCACTGCAAACTCGGCAAGTTGCGGCCACACATCCAGTTTGGCTGCCCAGTAGTCCAGCGGATCTTCTAACTGGGGTGGCAGAGTGCTGTCCAAGTAGGCCACCACCTGTTGGTTCAGGGTCTGCTCCAGGTCCTGCTGCTGCTGCTGGTGACTGCCCTCCTCACTAGGTGGGTGAAGGAAGCTGCTCATCAGTGACTCCAGACTTAAGTTGCTGCTGATGGAGCTGGTACTGCCCCTACCCCCCACCTTTCCACAGCAGCCACGGCAGTGGTACGTGAGCACTGAGGAACCCCCCCGGTCAGACCTGTCAGAGGATGGACCATGCCGCATATAGGCACCGGCCAACTGACTACGGAGGATTTCTCTATAGTATTTGAGTTTGTCCTCCCTCTCAGCAGCTGGGAAAAAGGCTCCCATTTTGGACCGGTAGCGAGTGTCCAATAGGGTGGAGAGCCAGAAGTCATCCCTCTGCCAGATGGTGACTATTCTCCTGTCACTAGCCAGGCAAATCATCATGCTGCGGGCCATGTGCACAAGTGACTCTGAGGGACTCCCTGCCTCCATCTCCACTGTATACTGCCACAGTGCTTGGGGGTCATCTGCCTCGTCTTCCTCATCTCCATCTACCTCCTCCAGCTGCTCCTGCTCCTCCTCTCCTGTCACCTAGGTAGAAAAACCACTAATTTCACCAGACAATGCTTCTGCTCCAATGTCCTCCTCCTCCTTCTCCTCCAGTTCTGTCCCCACCGGACTCATGTGGCCATGAGATGTAGTCACCACGTCTCCAGTGCCCTGCCCAGACAGATTTTTCAGCATCTGTTCCAGGATATGAAACAGTGGAATGACGTTATTCATCCCGTAGACCTGGCGACTGACAAATAACGTCGCCTCCTCGAATGACCTCAGCAAACGGCAGGTATCACGCATGAGCTGCCACTGGCTGACAACCATCCAAAACAAATTATTACTTTTAAAATATAATCTTTAATTCACATCACTAAAAATATCAATAAATGTTAAACCTTATCAAACTATACAAAATAGGGGACAACATCCGAAAAGGCCCTAAAGAACCTACTAAGTCCCTCTTCTGTCACTGGGCTAGTAAGTATCCCTTAGCGGAAACCCCTTCCCAACAAGGGCGTCCCCGCAGTACTCCTCAGCTTTACCCTACCGCTGACCCTATATAAAGTATGTATAAAACCATAAAAGAGCCAGGGAAGAAATGTCAATACACTATAGCAACACTACAATATAGTACAGAAGTGGTATCCCCAAAAACAAATCTAACTCTCCCCAGACGCATTTCGTCCCACTCTCAGGGACTCTTCAATGGGGTCAAAAATGGGATATACACAATACTCAAAATTGCACAGTATACATTGCTAAACATCCATGAAAATAGTACATAGTACCTCAAGATCGGTGTGTCTCAAATGATACTGCAACAGCTGGTTTTGCCGATGCTAAAGAGCTGGTTTGCTTTTCAGGGGCTAGTTTGCCTCCCTCCAGATGGGACCACTACAGTGTTAGTGTATCCAATGGCCCATAGATACTATCAGGAGCGGGGAACATTTATACCCCTAAACTCCTCCCCCAATATATTATTCCGCCCTCCATATTATTATTCTAGACACTAAGGTAAAGCACCACCATGTAACTGACCGGAAAAACATTTCCCCCGCCATTCGCGGTGTTCTCAATGCGCTACTGCGCATGTCCGTGTCCAGTGACGTGCGCATCTCCTCCCACGCATGCCCAGGATAAACAAAAATGTCACCGCCATCTACTGCAGCCTTACTACGCATGCGCCGCCACTTTCGGTTGCAGTGTCTAAGCGCGCATATCCTGAACTCGTCACCTTCACATAACTCAGCTAGTTCAGATGCTGCGCCTGCGCCACCCAGTTCGGGCAAATACCCCATTTGTGCATGCGCCCTTTCTTTACAAATCGGCACCTCTATCAGCGCCGATCTTATTGGTAATTTATTCCCATGGCGCACCTGGAGTATTTACAATATGTGGAGTAGATAACACACTTAATGCATGTGTGAAACTTATAAAGATAAACAGTATTTGTACCACCTTATAGACTTACGTATTCATCGGTCAGGTATGACCAGGATGGTGGTCCTTAGGGCCAATTATAAGGCCTCATACAGTGATACAATAATCTAGTTATAGTGTACAAGAATGTCACATGTTTAATTATACTGAAGTAAATGGCTTATTTGGTAAGTACCATGGGATATCCATGCTAGATGTACAGGTGTTTAGTAAAGCATCAAATAAAGACATACAAACAATTACAGGAAACACGTAAAGGACAGAGCCTCATTGAGACCCCTCGGGCTCATGCAGTCAAGTCTATAAATCCACTGGGTCTCTCTCTGGAGAATGAGCTTATCCCAGTCTCCACTCCTCACAGGGGGTGTGATAATGTCAATACCTCTAAAGTGTATAGAGTCAACCTTACCCCATGTTTCTCCCAAATATGTCTCGCAATGGGGGAATCTGCTTGTTTCTTTATATCTCCTATATGCTCTCCTATTCTCCTGCGAAATTCCCGATGGGTCTTCCCCACATATTTCATTCCACAGGGGCACGTGGCCAAATAAATTACCCCCACTGACAAACATTTAATGAATACTTTGACATCAAAGTTACACAGGGGAGTATTCCTGTCCGCCTGGATCATCAAAAAATCGTTAATGGCCTTTCTCTGTTCATACAGTCGGTCCAACATGTGCAGACTGGACTTCCAACGGGTGTAAACAACGCATACATTGGTGTGTTGGGGGAGGCCGTTCTGCCGCTGCAACTCGAGGAGGGTGTTCCTGGCTATGTAGGAATGGATGAAGTGCATGCACAGTTTCCTGGCCATTTTCAGAATCTTCTGAAAAATGCAGGGCGCATGGACCATCCCTCCTCAGTGCAGCGCGGACACCATGTTCCTCCCATTGTCCGTTACCATGGTTCCGATTTTCAGTTGGCGCGGAGTAAGCCACACATTGATTTCTTGCTGCATGACGCGGAGCAGTTCCTCCCCTGTGTGACTTCGTTCGCTGAGGCAAGCCAGGTGTAGAACTGCGTAACACCGCTGTGCCCTACACATGTGGTATGATAGAGCAGTACTTGTGGAGGCTGAGATGATGGTGGTGGTGGAGGAGGAGGCGGACATTGGCGCAGGAGCAGCAGTTTAACAACGTGGAGGAGAAAGCGGCGTCTCCTGTCCAAGTTGTTGGTGTGCATGGGGAGGAAGCACATTCACCCAGTGGGCCATAAAGGACATGTACTGGCCCTGACCGTAGTTACAGCTCCACACGTCCGCGCTACCATGCACCTTGGAACAAACCGATAAGCTCAAGGACTGGCACACCTTCTGTTCTACATATTTGTGAAGGGCTGGTACTGCCTTTTTGGAAAATAAATTACGGCTTGAAACTCTCCACCTCGGTTCGGCACAGGCCATTAATTCTCTGAATGGTGCAGAGTCCACCATTTGGAAAGGGAGGGACAGCAGTACCAACAACGTGGACAGGAGCACGGACAGCTTCTGCACCTTAGGATGGTTGGACGCATACTGTTGTCTCTTTGCAATCGCCTCGTTGAACGACTGCTGGCGCCATGAATAGCGAGGAGCAGGAGCGTCTGGACCAGGAGATGATGGCAAAGAGAAACAGCTCCCTTCTGCAGAGGTGGTGGAGCCTTGACTGGCTGCAATGGCATGCGTGCCACTGGGTGCTGCAGCTGCTGCGGCGGCAGGATGGACCACCACATCTGAGCCACGTTTCTCCTAGGCCACCGGATGGTGACGCTGCATGTGTTGACACAGGGCCGTGGTGCAAATGTTAGCTCTCTGTCCACGCTTCACTTTCTGCCCAAAGATTCTACATATACCCATATTCAGCTCCTCCGGTGTCTTAGGAAAGAACTGCCACACCGCCGAGTAGCTGATTTTTACCGCCAACGCTCTGCACTGAGTGACTACTACCGCCACACCTCGCTGAGCCCCTGTGCCGCTACTTTCTTGGACCTGCGAAGCAGGCTTTCTACCCCACGCTTGGCTCCCGACCTCGCACTGCTGCTACCCTGCTGACTCACGGCCACACTACCCACTTGCTGGCTGCGCCACTGCCTGGTGCACAAGCTGAGGCCCTCTTCTCCTGACGATGATGAAGCCCTTGCTTCACCCTGCTCCCAAGTGTGGTCAGCTACATCATCATCGATTATTGTTGGATCTTCCTGCTGTCCTCCTCAATGGTCTTGGTATGCAGAGGCTGACCCCTCACAACATGACCTCCCATGCCACTCTCCACATCTATACTTTTCCGCCTACTGCAAGAAGCAGGGCATATTGGCCCCATTTCTTCGCTGCCAAGTAGCTACTGACTGTCCTCCTCAAATTGTTCATCCTTGCTATATAGTGGCGCTGAGCGCAGACCACATAGTAGATCTCTGGCTGAGGGAACCGAATGGGACAGAGGTGGGTTGAGGACAGGTGAGGGCCGCTGACCCGCTCCCGGGCCAAGCCAACTAAAGGTTGTGTCTGACGTTCCCACCGTCTCTTGACTGGGGTTGTCAGATGTCATCTGGGAGGAAGTGGATGACCTTCTCAACCAATCAAGAACCCTTGAGTTGCTGGTCAACACATAGCTGCTAGATGACAGCTGCAGTTCTGGCCTCACCGAGTGACCCTTGCTGCAACGTCCCCTTACTGTGCTGCGACCTGTGCCAGCTCCAGGAATGTTTGTGCCACTGCCACTCGCATGTGAAGAGCCTGCCACCTCTCTGTCTGACATGCTGTTTGATCAAAAATGTACAGTCTCTGTTTAATGAAGATATCTGTATATTATAAATACACACCCTGTGTTTGACTCCAAATTAACCCACTAACAGGCTTGGGTAACCCTTGGATATAAACTGCGCAAAAGAAATGAGCTGCCAAAAATTACCAGCTTTGTAGCGTGTTAAAACGACATGTATTTTTCTGACTGCAACAGCAGAAAAACGCTTAATTAACCTTCGGATATAAATTATGCTACAGGAAAAATTCTTTGGCGTTGAAAAATGCCGTTTCTTTTACTGACTACAACAGCAGAAACACGCTTAATTAACCCTGGATATAAATTGTGCAAAAGAAATAAGCTGCCAAAAATTAACAGGTATGTGGATTGTAAAAACTCTGTTTCTTTAACTGAATACAACAGCAAAAACAGGCTTAGATAACCCTTGGATATTCAATGTGCTCCAGAACTGAGCAGATAGCATTAAAATGTATATGCAGCTGAATTGGACGCACACTGGACTTCAATTCCAATACCCCACAAAATCAAAATTAGAACGTAAGAGAAGCAGTCTCTGAGAAAAGCTGTGACACCCCCAAAAATCGCTGTATAAAAGTTCTTTCTTTTGTGTGAAATCTCAGCTACAGGAGCTGCAGCAGCTACAACACGGCACAAAGAGAGGAGTGTGAGCAGCCAGCGTCGCGTCCGGACTTATATAGTGCGGTGACGTCACAGAATCCCGCCGGTCTCTGATTGGCTTCATCTCTGCACATGTCATTTAGGCTACTCCTTTCTTCCTCCCAGACTTCTTTGCCCCATGTAACGCCATGTGCTTGCAGCCATTTTATCAATTAAAAACACGCTTGGTTCCCGCGAATCACCCCAAACTTCAACTTTGTTCAGAATAGAAGTTTTCCTGAAATTCTAAACGAATTCCACTTAGAATCGATTCGCCCATCTTTAATTATAATGTATTAGCGTATATGAATATGCTAATACATTACTAGGTGTAAAAAAAAATGTAAAAAATGTAAAACAGTTCTCCCTGTATAAAATAAAATAAAAATAAATATTTAATAAAAAATAATTGTGCATATATTACACACACAAAAAAACTACACATGAGGTATCCCCACGACTATAATAACCTGAAGAATTAATCTATCAAATTATTAAGTGTGAAATGTGAATGGTGTAAAAAAAAAAAAAAATCTGCAACTTTTTATAAGTGAACTTAAACTATTACCCCATAAAGTACAACTTGTCTTGAATAAAATGAGGCCTCATACAACTGCGTTATTGAAAAAATAAAAAAGTTACAACTGTTGAAACGCAAGGAGGCAAAAACTAAAAAAATTTTCTGGTCATTAGCTACTTTTCAGGCGTTCGGCTTAAGGGGTTAAATAAAACATGGTAGCTGGGAGGCCCAATTTTACTTTGTGCATTGGGGCCCGGAAGCTTCCAGTTACGCCTCTGGTTTATGGTCAGGCAAGCAGAGAAAACTGTGTGTACTCAGATCACATAAAATCTCTCTCATGTCATGATTAAAGTAAAATCAATAGACCAATGTATTTGGAAAAGTCTTCAATTACCTGTCCCTTCATGTTTGAAAGCTAATATTGGTAGTGAAAACACCCCTTTAAGTCTTAAACTCATATTTATATTTTTGCTGTATGACACTTAACAGGAAAAACTCATTTCAAGAGGGGCTGAAAATGATCTTGTGGTCTTCTCCGCAGCAAATAAACTTTAAAGGCATGACAATTAACATTTCAGAAATGTTATTGGTATGATTATGCATCAAACCGCTTATTTCGCCAATCAATTCAAGCCTGTATGCGCTTTCAAAGATCATTTAGCTTCTTTTAAATTCCAGTCCATTTTTCTTTTTGACTTCTTCCTTACAACCACATTTGCCGACAATAATCTATCAAGGGTTTGCCTTTTCAGACTACAAAGAGCTTAATGCATATGCATAGAATTTACAAATGTAAAGCAGCTAAACAGTGGTGTAGATTATGGAACTCATCTGAATATTTGTCATTTCTATAATTTGTTCTTTGCCGGATGTAGCTGAGCCGAGCGCCGGCTTTCTTATTGTTTGAATGCTATAAATAATTCTGTACTTAAGTTCTTCATAAATATGATAACTGCTGCATACTAATGCCGCTCTTGGAGGTTACTCCGATGTATTGTCTCTGGGTTAGGTTAAGGTTCGCTGTCATCATTGTGAATTGTAAGTGATTTGTATGTCTAAAATAAATTTGAACTTTTGCATAGCAATAAAGTATTGGAGGCATTAGCGTGACATCTCTGTGAAGTTCTTACTCGAGAGTGTTATCAATAAGGTAATGGCAGCATCAAAGAATCTACAAAGTAATCCACTCAAGGTGTTGAGATTTGAGGGATTGTGTGAGATGAAAGGGGGTTTTCCCATCTCAGACATTTATAGCACATCCATATTATATACCATAAATGTTTGATAGGTGCAGGTCCTTCCTCTGGAATACCCACAGTGCCTGGGGCACATCAGTGGAGCCGATTTCCCTTCATCACTATTCTGGCACTGCCAGAGCTCTGGTGTTGCTCCTGGTCCTTTACTGATGTGGTTATTTTCATGGATCACATTATGGTGCAACCAATCTCTGGCATCAGCAGTCACATGCCTGCATGTACAGAATGTGACCACAAATGGCAGTGATTGGCTGTAGCATCATGTGATCCATAAACATGAAGTCATAGTGATGCAGATTCTAGTACAGTTCAATATTAAAGGGCTGGCCAAAATCCAAAACTCGACCATAAAATCCATGCCAAAAACCGGATTTTCAACGGCATTTTACCATAGCCATGTAGACATAGCCTTATAAGGGACATTGTGGTAACAAAAGGTCTTGTTTCAATAGCAAAATAAAAATAAGAAGGAAAATCTGTAAATGGAACCAAATGTTACTTGAATGAGCCACCTGCTAACATGTACAGTTTAACCAAGCCCAAATATAGTGATGAGCGATTGTGTTGACAATCGTTATCGGTTAGATAAACGATATCGGAAATTATCATGTCGATATCCGATAGTCGATAATCACCGATGACCATTAAAGTCTATGGGAGAGGAACGCAGCTTCATTCTTACACCCAAACAGGGCTGGAGAAGCTGGAATTAACATCCACAACAGTAACCTGGATACGTGCTACATCTTAGGCAACACAATTAGGCTATAAAAGTCACAGAAAACAATTCATAGGCTAAAATAATTCATTATGTTCAATGGCTAACCTAAAACATGAGGACTGTGCAGCCACAGCAGATACAGCGGTAGCAGCTGCAAAGGGGCCCCTTTCACACAAACAAGACACCGGTATTGGAAATGGCACCTGGGAACCAGGGACCAACAACTTGTCATATGTGCGGTGCAGATGGCAGAAAAAACGTCCATACGGGGAACGCGAGGTTCAGCTGGCAGGGCTTCAGTTACAGCGGGTGCGGCGAGAGACAGGGCCACATGCAGCTAAATCAAATGTGGTGCCCACCCATTACTACTTCCTATTTTTAACATAACACAGGGCCCCTTTTTGATTCTCGCCCCTGCCAGGAATACTGCACAATTGTCATCCCTGGCATCCATTTTAAAGTAGCCTGACCCCAAAACCACAAAAAAATGCCCTTATGGACACTCAGAATACACATTCTCAATAAGAAATTGACTATTTGAAAAAAAATTCCGATCTTGCTTCTGCTGCTACGGCTACTTGCCATTCTACTGCTGGCACGTTGCTGACGTTGTTCCACCATGACATTAGAATGTGAAGCTGACGCAACAGATGTCCCCAGTGAGGCCTGTGTAAAATTCCTGCATTCTATTGTCAAGTGGGTTGAAGGAAATTTCTGACTTTTGATTTGGAACGTGGATCAAGGAGGGTGGACACCCAGTAACTGCTCTTCATTTTGATGGCCTTGAAGCGCGGCAAATTAGCTTTTTGTCAATAAGACCTTTAGTATTGGTTTATTTTATAGCAGCATGCCCGAAAACCAGCAAAGATGTCCTTGATAGAACCTCAGAATAAAAAGTGCCTGAAGAAAGTAGTCTTTAAACCTTTATTTTAGTTGAACTGGACAGTGACTATACCTGCCCTGGGCCGCAGCATGAGCCCCAAACCTGCATGTCCTACACCCCTCTTTGCTCGCTTGCCACCTGTAGTTCGCTCCATGTTCAGAAAGATAAAAATGTAAAAGGTATGGAAGAGTTTTTCACAGTCTCTTATTGAGAAACTGTACTGCAAAGACGGCAAATCACAGGTATTCTTAAATCCCACTCATTTCCAACAGCCAACTAGGATTAGAAACAGAATTGTTTCTATCAAATATCTGTGAAATGCAGTCTGATGGAAGAACCGTAACACCAAATCAACAGTGTTCTTCCTTCAGTGCCTGAGATTTACAACTGCCCAGTAGGACTAGCAACTGATAGTTTTCAACAAACTATTGTACAAGTGCGCTATTTGGGCCAAACTGAGATTCACCGAGCGCAATACAAATATTCAGAAGTTACACGGATGAGAAATTGTGTTTTTTGCAGCAATGACAAACGACAACAGTTGCTAGAAAATTTGCAATACAACTATTTAAAAGTGATATTGATTTAATATGGCGATCTTCGCACCACTGACAACAGGCGCAATTTACTATAAAATATGTATAACACAATTTGCGTACAAGTGAGCTCTTTGCGCCAAACAGACGCACGGACTTCAATAGAACTAGTTAAAAGTTATAGGGATAAGTTATGCCGGTTTTTGGGAACACTGACATGCAGTAAGTGCACTAGAACTGGAAAACAAAAGGGACAATTTCACCCCCTATCAGAGGTCTGCTGGCCAAAAAAGTGGTAAAAAAACATTGCTTTTTCAATTCAAGGTCACAGGACACACTGGGCTACACAATATCACCCCTCCTTTCCAAACCATCTCCTCCTGCCCTCCCCCTCCCCCATCTCCCAGCGGCTGCACACACCAGTAGATTTCTTTAAAACTTTCTCTAACTAAATAAGAAATTAAATTCTCTAATCTAACTCTATTCTAAGCTACAGCTAGGTGGATGGTTTTGTGTATAAGAAGAGACTGTCTCTCTGAGCTGTTAGAACAGCTATTGGTTCAGATGCCGAGATGTCCTGCTGTGAAGTGACATAGCCAGAGAATGAGCTGAACAGGAAATACAGTTGCATAGATAAAACGAGGTCACGTGATTTTTTGCATCCAATAAGATCCATACACCGCCAAGTGGTGACGTCGTACATCCTCCTCACCCCCCTCTATCCTCGGAGCTGATTGGCTGGTCACCAAAATGACAGAAAATGTTGAAAATGGCACGATAGTAATAGATTATCTGTAAGATTGTCACCTAAACTATCGCATGATTGGAAAATTCCGATAAGCCTAAAAACCGTGCCGATTTCAACTTTTGTCGATAATATCGCTCATCCCTACACACATACAGTGTCATCAAAGATGAAGTGTGAAGGGACAGTATGGCTAAGGCTTGGTTCATATCTACATCAAAGGTTCTGTTTGAACCTCCATTGCAGAGGTGAAAACAGACACCAAGGGATCTGTTACACAATGAACATCCATTTTGCCCGAGAAACCTTATAGATTACGTTGGGTCCGTTGGGTTTCCACTGTGGTGTCCACTACTTAGACAGAACATGTGATGAAGCCTTAAAGGGTTGGTCCCACAAAGTAATGTCTGCTGCACAGGTCAGCTCTCAGCTAGCTGCAAATGAGACTTGCGCTTGCAGTCTTTCTCCCCACTCACTTCCACAGGAGATCCAAGCCGATTGAGAACAGTGAACATTACTTGTTGGAAACATACCTTTAAACATGCAAGTGAAGATGAATAACATAAATCAATAAGCACATGTGCAATTCCACCAAAACCTAAAATATAGCATCAAAGAACATGATGCACATAGGCGCAGAGTAGCAGAAGTTTCACAGGTGCTGAAGGCAATAATTGATGTGTGTTATGAATTATAGTAGTATTTAAAAGGGTACAATGAAAGAGGTAGTTCCTTCTTTTAGATGCTTGAAGGTGTTGTCCGACATCTTACAGTAAGGTAATATCACAAAAAATCTTATACTAAACTCTCCTGCCACCACCATTCCAGTGCCGTTTGCACTCCATTGTCCCACATTGTCCCATTAGCAGTAGTGAATTTTTAGTGAATAGAAAGGGGTTGTCTGTTCTGTTCTGTATTCACCTCTACTAGTTGAAGCTGCATAACCTACAAAAACCGGGCAAACAATACTACGACCAAAAGGTAAATACCAAACAAACCGACAACTACAACCTTAAGGTAAAATAATTATTTAATTGTATAACAAAAATAGTATAGAACAATACATAATACCGGAAATACATAAAATACAACACCACCCAACAGAACAAAGGCTATCCCCATCCACAACTATAGGAAAATAAGCCTAAATAGTATCTCGACCAAGATAATAATAACGCAGTAAAAAATACATCAATTAACATACTTAGTCAGTCGGCCAACCTGAGTGTGGAGGGATACCCAACCCCGACGCGCGTTTCGCCTGAACGCTTCCTCCCCCTTGTTGGTTTAGTTGAAGCTGAGTCTAGTATTAATGGGATTGGCTAGTTAATCATTTTATTTTATTTTATTAATAAGCTACTGCTGCTGTTTTCAAATAAAAAAACTTATACTCACGTTTTCTCTTACCTTGGATTCAGCAATGTGCACTTGTCACTTTCAACCAGTCTTTTGTTTTTTCTTGTCTTCTGTTCAATGAGTCACCACCACTGCAGTGGTTGATTGGCTGCACCAACTGCATGCTATTGTGCCAATCAGCGGCTGCAGTGGTTTCAACCTGTTTAACAGAAGACCAGAAGCAAACCGAAGCACAAGGAGACCGGGGGAGAGTGACACTGGCACAGAGTTGGGTTTGACATGAGAAAAATCAAATTTTTTGATTATTAAACAGCAGCTATATGCTATTAATAAAATAATTTATTAACTGGACATGTCCTTTAGGCTATGTTCACACGATGTATTGCGACACATAGATCGTGTCTTTCGGGAGCTTGCGCTGCTCAGCGCGTACTCCCGCAGCACGGGTGGGCCGGCAACCCACCGGCCCCATAGACATGCATTACTCGTGCCGAGTATTCACCGTAAGTAATTGACATGTTATTTATCTCCCCACGCGTACAATACGATCGTATTGTACGCGTGGGGAGAGGAGATCTCTATGAGAACTATGGATTACTGTAATTTTGGCGTGCATCTTACCCCGTGTGAACATACCCTTAAGCTTGATAATCAGTAGTAGAAACAGTGTATGCAAGTAGTAGCTGAAAACTACAGTGCTTACCACTACCACATGTTGTTGAAATCCTTTGGTGATTATCTTGGAGAGCATTCAACTTTAGCTGGGACTCTTCAGCCATTCAGCATATTCATACAAGATTTAGGTGAGGTCTAGTGATTCTCTACTACTGATTCTTACAAAATTTAGGTGAGGTCGTGACTCCATCCATAAAATGTAATACTTTATTGTTGCATTAAACCGCCATCAAAACAAACAGTACAAGCCTACACGGTTCTGATGCTCTCTGGATCCTGGGGCTATTTGTTTTTATGGCATTTTAATGCTACAATAAAGTAATACATTTTATTAATGGAGTCACGACCTCACCTAAATTTTGTATGAATCAGTAGTAGAGGTTCACTAGAAAATTTACAAAAGCAATTAAGTTGGTGCCCCAATCATGGGGATGTTCTCCTGTGCAATACATGATCAGGCATTCACTGGAATAGCTATCATATAGTGCAACATGCCCCCTTTGCAAAGGACATATATAATCAGATGAAGCTTACAGAAGTCTGACCCGTGCATCCTGGCCATACCTTTCGCCGGTGTCCTACTCTTCCGGCTGCTGCTGCTTCTGCTGCCTCTCCTGTTCTGGTCAATATCATTACCACTTTCTTGAGTCTAGCATCCCTGTCCATGAGGCCTTTAGGGACACCTCTCCCAACAATCATTTCCCCATTGTTGGTATCCTACCCTATTGTCTTTCCACTCCTGAGCGTTCTCCAGTTTGCCTACCTGTTGCTTTTTCCTTTGCTATGTACCTGATTCTGCCTCATCCGCCACCTGCCCTGACCTATTGCTTGTGCCCCGACTATGCTCCTGCCTGATCCCCCTGTAACCTGTTACCCGGCTCATCAGTTGTCACCGTGAGGACCTAGGTCGGGGCTTCCTGCACCAACCGGCCTTGCAGCAGCCTCTGTTGAAGACCAGGAGCTCCTTAGACTCCGCTCCACAGCGTAGGTGGATCCACCTTCTGTCTCTGGTGCCAGATCATGACATAAACCTGGCACCATGGAGTTGTGCTGATAACCTGAAAACAACCTCCCACCCACTCCATTCCCATAATATTCCTATTAAAAAAAATAAACCGATACCCCATAAACACCCCTTTTAACCGCCCAATAATGACACTGACTCACAGCTTGGATTTAATTGGCCACAATGTTTATTAACAAACAGCATGATGTAGATCTTAAGTAAACACCAGTCGGTGGCGGTTCTTGGAGCTACAAAAGGTCAGGCAATCATATACTGTACTGAACAAAATTTAACGTAAAACCATATTTTTCCTCCAGCTATAAAACACACCTGCTCAGAGGCACCAGAAGCTAAAAAATAATGACTAATGCCCAAAAACACCTGCTCACAGGGAACCCTCCCTGTACAAGCCCCACTACCATCACAAGACCAAGGAGAAATCTCCAAAATTGTGAGGCCATAACCATGATGAACCACCCACCACCACCTTTGTCACCAACTCCAAGGACTCCCAACCCACCAGAAGCCGCTGCGACTAAGCCCTAAGCAGCATTCAAAGGATCAACTAATAAGACACCAGACGAACTCATACTTAATCAATACAGGACAACACTTAGAACACACATATGTTAAGGGAGGGTGGGAGGGACTGTTCACATTAAGGCCAATGTGTCGACTGTCTCCTGCTTTACCCCAGACAGATTTTTGGCCCATTAAGCTACGCCCCCTCCTGATGTGCATGCACCCCATTGGCTGGGTCATGCAGGGCCTCCACCCATGTTTTGGCAGAGTTTAGAGTACCTTGGTATTAGGTATACGATCTGATTTTGTACTGAACAATAACTATATCACCTAAATCTAGGGAGCAAATAACATCCATTGTTGAATGCAACGATTGGTATAATCTAGAATATCTCAACAATACATTTTGGGTTTTGACAGTTTACTTAGCTGATAGGGGATAATAGGGTCTCCTATACAGGATAGGTTCCTGGGGGAGTCGTCCTTATTGGGGCGGGTGCTCCTATTTACTGGTAGGTAGGGATTTAGTATATGATTTATAGGGTTTTTTAGGGTTTAATAGGATTTTAGGCATTTATGTATTAAAGGTTAAGTTTTATCTTTGTTTAGGCAATCTCTTTTTGCGAGTAAGTAAGTAGCCATGTCAGGGATAGCAACAAGGGAGTTCTTCATAGCGAAGTCCATCCCGGTCTTGCGGCTGCCTCCAGTGAAGACCGGGGGCCCCTTAGGTTCCGCTCCCTGGCAGGGTCTCCATTTCTATCATATTTGCCAGTGGTGATCACAGAGGATCCACACCTGTTAACCAACGATTGATGTGTCGGTGTATACTGTTACTGCTGGATAGTTATAGAATGAACTGAACTCGTTCACTTCATGGCACGCCCCTTTGACTGCGTCATGCAGGGCCTCCGCCCTTGTTGGGCCAAGGCTCTGGCTCGTTCTTGATCCCTTATAGGGGTTTTGCCACAATCTCATTTCATACCTCCTGCATCCAGCTCTGTGTGCTCAGAAGGGGGGGAGGGAGGTGTGATTTGTTTGAATTGCATATCATGTGACCCAGCAGGATGACATCACCTGCCTTTCCTCTCACTAGTCAAAGAAAAGTCTGTTTATGTTAAGAGCTATGAGTAACTACAATGTAGCTCAGGGGTAAAGTTTTTGCCTCACAGCACAATGATCCTGGGTTCAAATCCCTGCAGGAATCAAACCTGTGGATTTTTTTTTCTCTTTATCAATGCACATGCTTCATTGAGGTTTCTTTTTTTTTATTTATTTGCACTGTTTGACTAATTACTAAGGAGTACAGAGGACAGGAGTAGAATGACAGCACCTGGGGTTTGAACACTCAGTAGCTTCCTGAGGGGAAAGGTGATGTCTGAGCATGTGCGACCATGACTGAAGAGCTCTCAGCCCTGGTCGTATCCCCTGTAGACGAGCTGTAAACAATGGATCACTAAAGGAGCAGCTAAAACAAAAATGGTACAACATTTTTAATAATGATGAAAGGTGAAAATGTTTATTTTTTTAATTTGCAAGCTTCCCACGTCAATTTTACTTCGTGGTAAAACCCCTTTAAGATTTCTGGTCTGCTGAGGTGCAACTTTCCATTCACCAGGAGGAGAATATCAATATTTCATTTAAACATGAGAACCAATGTGGCTGCAATATAAAAACAGACAAATTATTTGAACCCTTTGAAATGTGGTCTGATTGTTATCTAAGTCACAATTAAAGACAAATCTAACTAAAGTAGTAACACATAGACAGTTGTACTGCTCATGTCTTTTATGGAACACATGGGGCCACATGTATGAACCTGGTTAGGTCTAAAACTCACTTTTTTTCCCATAGGTCAAAAGATTGAGTTTTAGACATAAACAGGGTCATACATGTGGCCCATGGTATGAGTTTTGTATAGTATCGCAGCTCATCTTCATTGAGAATTAAGCTAAGCTGCAGTACCATTTATCACTACTGGATAAGTATGGTGCTATTTATATAAGGAAAAAACCATGTGTTTCTACCCCTGTACATCCCCTGTTCATCACATTTCTATTGTCTAACAACAATTCACTGTTGTTAGACAAAAATAAAACATGATGAGTGACAGTTGAAATCTGTTGTAATGTCTGAAGCACAACACAGACTATAAGCCAGGGCAAACATACACAATTGTTCATTCTATTGACTCCTGTAACCAGAAGAACATCAAATAGCAGCAAATGATGAAATTGTTGCTCTTAGTTCAGGCGATTTTCTTGCATTTACAGAAGAACCGTTTAAACCTGTTTGTTCAAAGCATCTCACTTAGCAAGTATCAAAAGAAATTGCTGACAGACGCACATGACGGCTCCAGAACTCACAGGTTTATAATTTATTGCACTAAAAAAAAATAATGTTCTGTGCATTGTGTTTGGTGTCTCAGGGCATCTTCCTTAGGCTATGTCTTCACGGCATAGAAAAAAGGCGGATTCTAAAACCACTGAAAATATGATCGTTCAACCAGCACATAGACGTCAATGGTGTTCTGGCGATTTGCGTTTTGCCACCAGTTTCCCACGCAATCAATTTAATGGCCGATGACAAAAAAAAGAGAACTGACCATGGTTTTTGCACAAAATTTGTCTGTTGCCATGAAGACATAGCCTTACATTTCTTTAGGACTGCCATTATAGGCTTTATGTTGCTTTTAATAAATAAAAAAAATAAACCTTTGCTAGTGAAGGATTCCAAGTGCAACAACATAGTAAATAAAAGCAATTGTACTCACAAGATTCCAATTCTAATGAAGCTCATTACTAGAGTTGGGCTTCAGATTTGGATCAAAATCAAGTTCAACCCGAAATACAAGCGCTTTAATTCAGGCCAGGTCAAATTTTTTTTTTTGCCAATGTTCACCAAATAATCAACCGCAACCATAACTCTAAATTTGAGTTAGGGTTTATATTCGATTCAAGTCTGTTAACTTACTCATTCCCTAGCACAACTGGTCCTGCTGCTGTGTCGCTCTGATGTCACTTCCGTTGAAAATCAGTCAGTCACATAGGTAAGGGCCAAATGTGATTTCCCACACGGTTGGAGCACAAGGACTGAAAGTCAACTAATTCAAACCCAGTAAAAAGAACCCTTACTCAAATATAAGATTAGGCCTATGCTTATGTTAAATTTTTTTGATGGCTATCATCATAATTCAATTAAGGATGGCATTAATTGAAACGCTCAGATTCGGGTTGAATTTACAGTTGCAGAAGGACTGGTTCGCCACTTTTCCCAGAGGAGGCAGCCGGTGTTTGGCAGACTGCCAGCTTATATCAGCCGGGCCAGACACCCTAGCCACACTTCAAGGTAGAAAGCTTGGTGCTAATGGGGGTGGAAGAGGTGGGCCAAAATACAATCTTAACCCCTTAAGGTCTAAGCCTGTTTTGAACTTAAAGACCAAGCACTTCTTTTCCAATCTGACGTCTCATTTTTTCCAGGAATACATTTTTTTTGTTTTACCTATTCATGTGATTTTGAGATTGTTTTCTCGTGACAACTTGCACTTTAAGTCAGCAATTATTTTTGGTCAAAACAATCCTTGTTTATTTTAAAAAAAAATAAAAATGTTGTGAAAATTTGAAAAAATTTGCCATTTTCAAAGTTTAAAAATTTATGTGTGTAAAACAGGTAGTCATACCAAATAAAATAGTAAAAAAAAATGAACATCTGCCATATATCTACTTTAAGTTGGCATAATTTTTGAAACAATTTTTTTTTAGGACATTGGAGGGGCTCTTAAATTTTGTAGTAAATATTAACATTTTCAAAAAAGCTTGCAACACAGATTGTTTTAAGAACCAATCCAATTCTGACATGGCTTTGAGGGTCCTGTATGCTAGATACCTCCATAAATGACTCCATCTAAGAAAGTGAATTCCTAAAGGTATTTAAAACCACACTTAGAAAGTTTGTTAACCCTTTAGGTGTTTCACCAAATGAGACATGAAATTTTCATTTTCATTTTCACTTTTTTTTTGCATATTTTCAATATGTATTCATTATTTACTGGAACAAAGTAGATGATAACAGGGAAATAATTAAACTCAATATTTATTCCTCTTATTCTGCAGTTTTTAGAGATATCCCATATGTGGCCTAGTGCGCTATTTGACTCAACCACAAGCCTCAGGATAGAAGGAGCACCTTCTGGATTTTGGGGTCTCATTGGCATTAGGTTGTACAGTATTTAAGGTCCCATTACAGGTTTGCACGTACCCTAAGGTGCTAAACCTTAATGAACACCTCTAAAAAGATCTAATTTGGGAAACTACATCCCTTAAGGAATTTATCCAGGGGTGTAGTGACTATATCGACCCCACAGGTGTTTCACAGATTTTTTTAAATGTTAGCCTGTGAAAATAACACATTTTATTTTTTCCCAATAAAATGCAGATTTAATTGAAGATGTTTCATTTTTACAAGGAATCCTGGAAAAAAGCACAACAAAATTGATTACACGGTTTCTTCCAAGTTCAGCAATACCCTATATGTCGGTGTAAAGTGCTGTTTGGGTGCATAGCAGGGTGTATGAGGGAGGGAGCGCTATTTGGCTTTTGGAAGATTTTAGTGGGTGCCATGTCACATTTACATAGTCCCCAAAGTACCAGAACAGGTGAAACCTTCATGAAGACATCCCAACTTGGATTCAACACCTCTTATGGATCTAACCTAGGGGTGAATTGTGCATTTTGGGCATATAAGTGTTCCATAGTTTTTTTTAACTTAGGGCCATGAAAAAAAAAACACCTGCAGTTCCATTATTGTATTTTGGATTTCATTTTTATATTGTTAGTAGGGATGAGCAATTATAATCGACAAAGTTGAAATCGGCACAGTTTTTAGGTTGATCAGAAATTTTTCATACAGACAACTATGCTTTTAGCTGTGAACATTAGAACATAGGTAGATTAGAGAATCTCAGTTCTCAGTTAGTTAGACACAGACTTTTAAAGAAGCATCTAGTGCTGTACAACCGCAGGGGGGGGGGGGGGGCGGTGGGGAAACATCAAAGGCAGGCAGGCTTTTGAAAGGAGAGTGTATATTGTGCAGCCCAGACTCTGCTTTGAACCTGCATTGAAATGGCTTTTTTTAAATAGTTCTTTTGCCAGCACATCTCGCACCTGAGATGAAATAGTACCTTTTATTTTGTGCAGCCCAGTTTTGTTCAAAGACCCACCTTGTACTTACATTAGGATACAGAAATTTGCTAGTAATTGCAGGTGTATTTCATAGGTGCAAAACCCACCTTTTTATTATCTGTATACATTTTGAATAGGTGTTTTTTCACTTTGGCGCAGACTATTTTTTTTTCAAAGCCACTTTGTACTTATTTTTAGGATACAAAAATTTTTGCTAAAATTGCAGGTGTATTTATAGGTGCAAAAACCCCCTTTTTTATTTCCGTATAAATTTTGAATAGGTGTTTTTCATTTTGGTGAAGCCATTTTTGTTAAAAAGCCCACTTGTATTTTTAATTAGGATTAGAGAGGGGAATCGATTTAACGAAGTGGAATCTTTAAACAAAAACTTTGTTGGGAAGAAGTCAACTTTGGGGTATTTTGGGTAAAAAATTTCTTTTATTGATAAAGGTTTGCCAATCCTAACAAACCCCTTAAAAAATAGTCATAATTAATAAACCTCCCCTTTTTTTATTTACCACTAAAATTTTTCCCCCCCCCCACTCACACTCTCTCCTGGTGTCTCAGGGGGTGCTGCCGCGGTGATTGCTCTTACGAAAAATTTTGTTTTTTTATATAGGATTTTGTGGGGGTTCGCTTGTTCAGGACTTTCTCTTAATGTTCTATTTCAAATTTTTTGGGGTATTGGATCTGAAATCCGTGTGCGTCCATTTGGCAGCTGCATATACATTCAATACCCAGTGGGATTAAGCCGTTCCCGTTGTATTCTTTAAAGAAACAGCGTTTTTACAATACAAATACCCCTTAATTTTTGGCTGCTCAATTCTTTGCGCAATTTTCACCAGGGGTTAATTAAGGTTTTTTGTGGGTGCTGACCCCAAAAAAAACCCTCTTTTTTTATCGCCAAATATTACATTTTTTCTGTAGCCTAATTTAAAGCAAAGGTTAATTACAATGTATCCCTTTTTTTTTGTGCGTAGAAAAAAAGCAATTGTAAAAGTACAAAGTCTAGTTTGTGGGCTCAATTCTTTTTTCGCAATTTACATCCGGGGTTAATTAAACATTGTTTTGCTGGTGTGCTGACAAAAAAAAACCGTCTTTTTCAACGCCAAAATATAAAATTTTTTGTAGCCTAATTCACAAGCAAAAAGGGTTTTTTACAATGTATTCTTGTTGTGTGACAGAAAACCGCAAATTTTAAACGCTACAAGTTAGTTTGTGGGGCTAATCTTTGGGGGCTTTAATCCGGGGGTTAATTAAGCGTTGTTTTGCTGGGGGTGTGACAAAAATTTTAAACCTCTTTTTTAACGCCAAAATTTATAAAATTTTTTATGTAGCCTAAATTTACAAGCAAAGGTTATTTCAATGTTTCTTGTTGTGTGCATGAAAAAAAGCAATTTTAACACGCTACAAAGATGTTTATGCGGTCAATCTTTGGGCAATTTTTAAACCAGGTTAATTAAGCGTTGTTTTGCTGGGGTGTGACAA